>JAOTQK010000020.1:10175466-10192409 GCA_025642025.1 Rhododendron ferrugineum
CCTTGAAAAAATGTTTTACATTTAATGAACGGCTCGGATGATTTGTGTGGGACCCGTGGTGGGCCCCACAAAAAAATATGTGCACATTCTGTGCACAGATTGCTGTGTGTGTAGAGTTTCTGTAATCGTATTGGGTGAGAAAAAATTAATTCTCATCTTGTATAATTAAAACACACACTATCAAAACATTAATTGAAACACATTAATCTACAGAGCTAAAATTAAGTGTAATGATTTTCTTTGTTCAGGTGGTTTCAACTGAGGCAAGAGCAATGTATAATGTTGGATTGGCTGGTTTAACATTTTGGTCACCAAATATCAACATCGTCCGAGACCCAAGATGGGGGAGAATCCAAGAAACCCCGGGCGAAGACCCAGTACTCACAAGCAAATATGCGTCGGCTTACGTGAGAGGGCTACAACAGAGAGACGATGGCGACAAAGACCGGCTCAAGGTTGCCTCCTGCTGCAAACACTACACGGCATACGATCTTGACAACTGGAAAGGAGTTGATCGCACTCGCTTCAATGCCGTGGTATTTACTCATGTTATGGGGGAAAAATGTTTGTTTTTGTTATTACTGGTGTTTGGTAACGCTAACGTGGTCAGTTTTCTATTTACCAAAGCAGTGGTCAGATTTCTATTTACCAAAGCAGTAAACGTGATTCCAAATAATCGAGTTTTGAAAACATGTGAGTAGTGAGTGACGGGCCGGGAAAGGGTTGTTGAAGGGAGAAGGGTGTGCCCAGAGAATGGGTGGGCGCGCGGAGGACAGAATGGAAACTTCATTCGAAAAGAAGTGAAAACACTTTTTACCTAGAGTTTCAGAAATTATATATGAAGGCTGATACTATATATTTTCTTTTATTTCCGATGCCTATTATTTTGGAAAACAAAAACAGAAAACGGAAAAAGAAAGCCCGTGGCCGAGCTAGATAACACAAGAAATGGGTATTCGATCTTTTTGGAAACAAAAGTGGTGTTTTGTTTCCGCTTCCAATTTTTTTCAGAACAAAAAAACAAAAGCGTTACCAGTTTTCCAAAAAGTCTTTGCTCTAAATCTCACTGATTGTGTTTGTTTGCTATCTGTTGTGGGTGAGTTAGGTGACACAGCAAGATTTGGATGACACATTCCAGCCCCCATTCAAGAGCTGTGTTCTTGATGGGAATGTTGCAAGTGTCATGTGTTCCTACAACCAAGTTAATGGAAAACCCACATGCGCCGACCCGGATCTCCTGTCGGGTGTAATTCGGGGCGAATGGAAACTAAACGGGTAAATCACGTTTTCTCCATGACCTTTGCTTAACCAGCTCCTCAAATCCTCCGTCCCTATGCCTCCCTGCACAGGTGTTCCGTGGATTTTTGGTCATTGAATCATGTGAGAATTGTAAGAGATTTTAGGATTCTTGCTTGATCCAGTGGCCGCAAATGGACCATACACCAGTACAAAGACATTTGGGTATAGAGGATCTGAACTCCTATAATAGTACTATTTGAGCAAAGATTTGAGTCTTATATTTGCATGAAAATTGGCTGCTGCAGGTACATAGTTTCTGATTGTGATTCAGTAGATGTCTTTTATAATCAACAACACTACACAAAAACACCAGAGGAGGCTGCAGCCAAGGCTATATTGGCAGGTGAGCCTTAAAATCCGAGCTATCATTTAGTCAAATTATTAATAGTGTTATCTTATCTGAGTCAAACTTTTCAATAGGCTGGGGGAGAATTTGTCATCCGTTATTAGATTATTAACTATCAATTCATTTAAAAGCTTAAACTAATTGTTAGAGAGAGGGACAATTTTATTATTTATATTCTCTACACGTCCTCTTATGTGTAGTCAGACTCTTCTCCATAAATGGGCTAAGCATGTATAAATTTTAATCATTAGGTAGGCGGTGAGATTCGAATACAGGATCTATTATCTGCTCTGATACCATATTAGATTTCTTAGAGGTTTTCAACCTAAAACGAATTATCGATAGGTGCAATAACCTCTAGAATATATTAACTAAGCTTGCATGGCTTAGATGAGTGATTTGGGATAAAGTCCCACACTTCCCCTCACGTGCAGTCGGATGCACTAGGAGGTACGAATTGAGGAGACAATGAGATTTGACTCAGGGTACGAATTGAGGAGACAATGAGATTTGACTCAGGCAACCCTTTCGTGCAGTCTGGATTCATGTGAAGGTATGAATTGATGACGTGAGAAGATTTGACTCGTACAACGGAGATTCGACCACACGAAAAGAGGCCACCAAGACATAGATCTGATACCATGTTAGATTGTTAACTACCAACTCATCTAAGAACGACTTATCAAAAAAAGAAAAACTCATCTAAAAGCTTAAACTTGTTAAAGAAAGGGACAACTTTATTATTTATATTCTCTACCCCTTTCTCTGTCTCACCCTTCTTCGGCTTGTCACACCATGAATCATTTGATTAACTTAATGGTAACACTTAAGTCTCGAGAAATCACTAGAAAATACCAATTTGGTGTTGATTTGGTTGTGTAGGTCACAAGCAAGGTGCGTGTATATTATATGTCATTGGCAGTTTTCTCGATATCGTAGCAGTTTTGTTAAATTTTCATCAAAAGATTAACTGGTGTTTTCACTAACCAACAAGGTTTTTGAGCTTTTGTTTGAATATTTTTCAAAATACTTATGTAAAAGTTATAAATTTAAGACCGCAACTTGTTAGTCAGTGAAAATTAGTGTCAAGTTGTGATGATGTGGCAGAATTGGAAGGATGGTACAAAGAAATGAGACAGAGGATCCCAGCTCCTAATCTGATTTAGTTACCTTGACCTACCGAAGAATTGGCACACCAACTGCAGATTTCTTTACACTTATTAATATGGAGAAATTTTTCGGTGCGGAGTGGGTATATCCCACATGGTATCTGCTCGGCACTTTCGGATTGTCCAATACACTTTTGGACGGTTCGGATTGAAACTCTCTCTTTCCTCTCACTCCAACACTTTCTCTCTCTCCAAATCCAAGCCGTCCAAAAACGTAATGGACGACTCGGATGCGTCGAGCGGGCACCACATGATACCCACCCGGCACTGAAAAATCTTCCATTAGTATGTGAGCAAATAATCAAATCTAAAGACAGTCTTCAATTGTAAATTCATTTATTTCTGATCTCAGAATTGGATCCCATTCACTGGTGAATTCTTGTTTAATTTGTATGTGAGCAGAAGCAGGGATGGACACATAATTCCACGGTTGGTGGGTGAACATTGAAAAAAAATTGTAACATATTAAATGCGACATTAACTATGTCGATATAAGTTGTAAAAATAGTACAAAACTAGTAATATACATTTAACCCCTAAAAATAAACCTCTAAAAAAAGTAGTATTATTCGATTTCAACGTATTCGAGATAGGTCGATTTACTTCAAAAAGTAGTATTATTTTTTCCCAAAACTACAGGGTAGGTAGGTGTAGGGTTGTTCAAAATGTTATTGGGCTGGTGAATATATTTGATTTCAACGTATTCGAGATAAAACTACTAGTACAATTCTACTAAAATTGAAATGTGGATAGATCGTCACCCGGGCTCATCTGCCTCTCGGTCCGTCTTTAGCGGAATTGAGAAACTTTACATTCTGTCATTGGCTATTTTTCTTCGGAATTTCACTGAACTAAAGAAACTTTAGACTGTACGACTTTGAACTCTTTTATTTGTAATCTCTGAATTTGATCCCATTTCCTTTTTTCTGTGACCAGTAAATCGGAGTGTTAATCCAAATCCGATCTTATTCTCGTCCGTAAAATAAAATCTTTGTGCACTGAGAAACAACCTTTTACCGTCTTAACATATTCGATTCGACAGGGCTGGACCTCGACTGCGGATCTTTCCTAGGCCAACACACGGGAGCTGCAGTAAAAGCCGGTCTAGTCAACGAATCGGCCATCAACAAGGCTGTTACAAACAATTTCGCCACACTGATGAGGCTCGGGTTCTTCGACGGTGACCCGAGCAAGCAATTATACGGGAAGCTCGGGCCGAGCGATGTGTGCACCGCGGCAAGCCAGGAGCTGGCCCGTGAGGCTGCGAGGCAAGGGATTGTGCTGCTTAAAAACAGTGAAGGATCACTTCCCCTGTCTCCTACAGAGATCAAGTCACTGGCTGTTATTGGACCCAATGCTAATGTCACAAAGACCATGATTGGCAACTATGAAGGTACTTTATAAGTTCTTGGTATTAACTAAGACAGACAATGGTTTACAAAAAAGAACTTTTCCGACTGAAAATCCTCCCGGAATGACGCGTGACGAATATTTCTGAAATTAGAAGTCATTTTTGTGAACTTTTTTCAATTTTCAAACAAAAAAGACCAAAGAAACCACATCATTCTTTATGAGATTTCTATATGAAAATTTTGTATGTTCACATCATTACTATTAAGTAATAATGAGAAACCCAAGGAAACCGACCGGGCACACCGACCAGCCGTACCCATGGCCAAACGAGACCCACGCGGATGATCCGAGCAATTCAATAATTTTAAAAAAATAACCGAGTTGCCCTGGGAAAAAACAGTTCAATCCGATATGTGTAGGTACTCGATCCAAACTTCCATTCAAATTTCAGATCTGTGAAAAAAATAACCGAGTTGCCCTGGGAAAAATCAATTCAATCCGATATTTTTTGTACTTTTTAGGATTTTGCTCAACTTTTGTGCTTTAATAATTTCCTTTTGAGGTTTGACTTAAGAAACCTGGAACTTCAGTAGAACTCATGTTAAATCCATCTATATATCAACACTTTTCTGAATCATTTTAGCATTCACGATTTCATGTTAATCTAAAAGCACTTGTCGGATTATTGTTATTATTATTTTTTTTCCAGGATTTCCATGCAAGTACACAACTCCTTTACAAGGCCTAACAGCCTCAGCAGCAACCACCTACGCTCCCGGTTGCGCCAACGTGGCCTGCACCACGGCCCAACTCGACGATGCCAAGAAAATCGCGGCAGCAGCAGACGCCACCATCCTTATAATGGGCGCAGACCTGTCCATAGAAGCCGAGAGCCGCGACAGGATCGATCTTACCCTTCCTGGCCAACAACAACTTTTGGTAACACAAGTTGCCAATGTTTCCAAGGGGCCTGTAATCCTTGTGATCATGTCCGCAGGGGGAATGGACGTGCAGTTTGCTAAAGATGATTCGAAGATTACGAGTATTCTTTGGGTTGGGTACCCCGGGGAAGCCGGTGGTGCCGCCATTGCTGATGTCATTTTCGGGTATTACAATCCAAGTAAGTCTTACTACTCTACTATTTGTCTTGCAGTTCATATAATATATAAAAATAAGGACCATTTTTGCACTACTTATTACAGTCCAAGTAAATCTGTATTGGTATCCTTTTGAACTTCCATTTCGTTATTGTTGTTAAAATGTTCTGTTTATGTATGCATTTAATACTCGAAACTTGAAGTTCGAAGTCCCTTTTTATTGCAGGTGGGAGGCTACCAATTTCATGGTACCCACAAGCATACACAAAAATCCCAATGACAAACATGAACATGAGACCGGACCCTGCAACAGGCTACCCGGGAAGAACCTACCGGTTCTACACCGGTCCAACCGTTTACACGTTCGGGGACGGACTCAGCTACTCTACATTCTACCACCAACTAGCCCAAGCTGCCCCTAACCAAGTATCAATCCCCTTGGAAGAAGGCCACGTTTGCCATTCCTCGAAATGCAAGTCCATCGACGTTGTAGAACAGAGTTGCCAGAACTTGGCTTTTGACGTCCATTTGAGAGTTAAAAACATTGGGAAAATGAGCGGAAGCGACACGGTATTCTTGTCGTCGAGCCCTCCTTCGGTCCACAATTCACCTCAGAAGCACTTGTTGGGTTTTGAGAAGGTGTTTTTGGAACCCCAAACAGAAGGGATGGTGAGGTTCAAGGTGGATGTCTGCAAGGACTTGAGCTTGGTTGATGAGGTTGGGGTTAGAAAGGTTGCTTTGGGACAACATGTGATTCATGTGGGCAGCTTGAAGCACTCCTTGAATGTGAGGATATGAACTGGAAAAGGGCCATTGTTATGATTTTTTTTCTTCTTTTCCTTTCTGAAAGAAAGAAAAAGCAAGGAAAGACAGGATTGAAATCAAGCTTTAAATAAATACAAAAGAAAGTGTAACAGATTTGTCTTTACAATTTTGTGGTCTAACTGGACCACAGATCCAGTTAGACCAAAAATGCCAACAAAACATATGCGATGAGGGCGCGCCATACCCATTAGTGATCTAAACTCATCATGGTCATGCCTTGTATAAATCGCGGCATCAAACAGGATCGGTCACACACCAAACAAATGCTCATTATCAAAAGAATTAAAATCCCAACTTGAATTGCTGAAAACTAGCTAGGGCCATGCTCTGTTGGATGAATGCATGTCATTGTACACTTTCATCTCCTCTTTTCATTTACTCCTATTTCTTGTATTTTGTCAAAGTAATACTACAACCAGCCTACATCTCACCTTCAAATTTTTTTCCTTATTCAATTTTTTTTTGCATTTGTTAGTTTTTGGTCAATTTTTTTTTGGAGATTATTGCTTTCTTCATGACAAGAGAAATCTAAAAAGTAAAAAATTATAATCGAAATCTATTTTTTTAAAATAAAAATGAAAAATTGGCTTATTGGCTTTTTTTTTATTCAAAAAATTTAGGTTTCGATCGTAATTTTGTACGTTTTAGATACCTTTCGTCATGACAAATCAATAATCTTCAAAAAATTGACGAAAAACTAACAAATACGAATTTTGTTTTGAATAATGACAAAAAAAATCATTTGGCTTATTTAGTCAAACAACTCCTTTAAGTGTATGAATCTCATGAAAAATGTGTAGTGGATAGAAGTGTTGGGCACTATGTGACGGTGCCTCAAGACCATTAAATAATTTTTTCAAAGAAAATACGGGTGTCGCATGTGACGATGCCGCATGACCACCACATAATTTTTCGATGACCCACGACATGAAAGATGGCGAAAATGGATAAGCCTAAACTCAGTCCACCAAAACGGCAAAACCACAGCCCCAAAACGACGATGGAAAACACGATGACCCTATCCAAATGTCATCCAAATGTCTCTCACTCTCTCTCTTCCCTTCTCCAACCCTTCTCTCTCCTCCCCCACCTCCCACCACCACCGCCGCCGCCTCACTCTCAAACCATCCAAATCCTCCTCCTCACAAATCTCCATCCCCACACCCCCACCCGATCCCTCCCCTCTCCACCTCCAGAAACCCGGAGTCATCATTATCGGCGCAGGCCTATCCGGCTTAGCCGCCGCCACCCGGCTCGCCTCCCAAAACATCCCCTTCCTCCTCCTCGATGCCTCAGACGCCGTCGGCGGCCGCGTCCGAACCGACACCGTCGACGGCTTCCTCCTCGACCGCGGCTTCCAAATCTTCATCACTTCTTACCCCGAAGCCCAAATGCTCCTCGACTACCAAACCCTACACCTCAAGAAATTCTACTCCGGCGCAAGAATCTTTTACGGTGGGCGCTTCCACACCGTATCCGACCCCTTACGCCACTTCTTCGATTCCCTCCGAACCCTGACCAACCCCATCGGCTCCGTCCTCGACAAGCTCCTCATCGCGTTGACCAGGATTAGGGTTTTGACCCGATCGGACGAGGAAATTTTCTCGTCGGACGAGGTTTCCACGGCCGAGTTGCTGAGTCGGATCGGCTTCTCCGACTTGGCGGTGGACCGGTTTTTCCGGCCGTTCTTCGGCGGCATCTTCTTTGACACGGAGCTCGAGACGACATCGCGGCTGTTCGATTTCGTGTTCAAGTGCCTCGCCCTGGGCAACAATACCCTCCCGGCAAAGGGCATTTCCGCCATTCCGGAACAATTGGCGGCGAAATTGCCCGCCGAGTCGATTCGGTTGAACTCTAGAGCCGTGTCGGTCGACATCGAGTCGGGTTGGGCGATTGTGGGGTTGGAGAGCGGAGAGAGATTGAGGAGTGAGATGGGAGTGATAGTGGCAGTTGAAGAACCGGAAGCGGTTAAGCTTTTGGCGGGAAAGTTGAACCGGAAGCCGGTTCAGAAACCGGCTCGGAGCACAGTTTGCTTGTATTTCTCCGCGGAGCCGAGTCAAGTCCCAGATCGGGACCCGATCCTGTTTCTTAACGGGTCGGGTAAGGGGATTGTGAACAACATGTTTTTCGCTACCAATGTGGCCCCGTCATACGGCCCGCCCGGGAAGGCTCTGGTGTCTGTTTCGTTGATCGGGTTGTTTGAGGATGTGGGGGATGAGGATCTGACAGCTGAGGTTGTTCAGGAGCTATCAGGTTGGTTTGGAGAGTCGATGGTCAGGTCGTGGAAGCACTTGAGGACTTATCGGATCGGGTTTGCACAGCCGAATCAAAGCCCGCCCACGGATTTGATGAAAAACCCAAGAGTCGGGCCGGGTTTGTACTTGTGTGGTGATTACCAGACCAGTGCTACATTTGATGGGGCTTTGGTTTCGGGTAGGAAAGCAGTGGAAGCTTTGTTGAGAGATAGGGCCCTTATTCAAGTTTGATT
The DNA here is from genome assembly GCA_025642025.1 of Rhododendron ferrugineum. Classification (NCBI taxonomy): domain Eukaryota; kingdom Viridiplantae; phylum Streptophyta; class Magnoliopsida; order Ericales; family Ericaceae; genus Rhododendron; species Rhododendron ferrugineum. The sequence continues at coordinate 10,184,044 of JAOTQK010000020.1, forward strand.
TTGTATAATGCATGAGCTGTGTGCTGTAACATTGTAAATGTGGTTCTTTATGTTTTACACAGTAAAATGCAAGTCCAAATTTTGTACCCAAAACCTTATCAGAAAGAAAGTCAGAAAAGTTGAGACTCTTTTGCCCTTTGGGCGTTTTTGCGGATAAAAAAAAGAAGAAGAAGAAGAAGAAGTTAGACTCTTTCGTCCATGTTTGGACCATAGGCACCATAGCCACAAACAGTAATTGTTTAAAATCACATGCAGTCGCACTCAATTTTAGCACTACGCTTACACTTTCATTCTTTACTCTCACAAATTTTGATAGGTTGTATGTGTCTCGAAGACGCTTTCGCCATTGCGCTCACGCACGGAAATTATGTGACTTAGGCCTATTTTGGCCTAATAAACCAAATAGATTTTTTTATCTCCTTATTCAAAAATAATAATTGTTTGTTTGTTTTTTGTTAATTTTTTTGTGGATAATTGTTTTGTTATGACGAAAAGAATCTAAAAAGTAAAAATTACGATCGAAAGATTCGAAACCCTTTTTTTTAATAAATATAAAAATAAGCCAATAAGCCATTTTTTTGTCTTTATAAAACAATATTGGGTTTCGCTCGTAATTTTTTTTTACTTTTTAGATTTCTCATCTACAAAAAATCGACAAAAAACTAACAAATGTGAAAAAAAAATTAAATAAGGGCAAAAAAAACTTTTAACTTAGAGTTTTTTTTCTTTTTATCCCCTGAACTATGCACTTTTTCTCTACTTAGTCCCTAAACCATCAATTTAACGATTTCATCCCCTCAACTATCATACCATTATCTACTTAGTCTAATAGATAACGGAAATTAGAAATTTGGACGGAAAATGTCACATAAGGCCCCTGTTTGGGACCCTGTAGAGCAGATACTTGATTATGAGAGTCTTGGAGATAAAAATTAATTATGACCCTTTAAAATAAAATGATCAAAAAAATAAAATTTTTGCCCCGATTCACACATATTAAAAATTAGAGCACTTGATTTTTTTACAAGGTTCATATATCAAAATCTTACTTGCCATTTTATAGAGATTGACACATACATATTTTTTAAAAAGACCAAGCAACTTATATAGAATTTAGACTGTTTATATAATATGATTAAAAATTAAGCACTCTAATTTTCAATCTATGAGAAACAGTGCGAAGATCTTATTTTTTTACTGTTTTATCCTAAAAAGTCATAATTATTTTTTATCTCTATAGCTTTCATAATCAAGTATCTACTTTAAAGGGTCCCAAATAAAAAATAGATACTTAATTATAAGAGCCTTAGAGATAAAAATTAATTATGACGTTTTAGAATAATATGATAAAAAAAAAATAAGATCTTCGCACTGGTCCAAATGGATTGAAAATTGGTGCACTTAATTTTTTTAGAAGGTCCATATATTAAAAAAATGGTTAAAAAATTAAGTGCTCTAATTTTTTATTTGTTTGACCCAGTGCAAAGGTCTTATTTTTTTGATCATTTTATCCTAAGGAATCATAATTAATTTTTATCTCTAGGGCTCTCATAATTAAGTATCTACTCGATCATCAAGATCCCAAACAGGGGCTTACATGGCATTTTCCGTCCAAATTCCTAATTTTCGTTATCTATTGGACTATGTAGGTAACGGTATGATAGTTGAGAGGATGAAATCGTTAAATTGGTAATGTAAGGACTAAGTAGAGAAAAAGTCCCTAATTTAGAGAATAAAAAGAAAGAAAAAAAACTCTTTTAACTTATTAGGCCAGAATAGGCCTTAAGATTGAACTTTGTATGTGCTTGTCTTGATAGTAGTAGTTAGGAAAACAAAAAAAAATTTGGTAAAGCTGTTTACCTACTATTTCTCGTGTATATTGGGCATGATAATGCACATTGGAGTTATTTGTAAAGGAATTCTATGACACAGAAAGATTTTCCTCAATCAGTAATATGACGTCTCAGGCAACTCCTTTTTTTGGGTAGTAAAATTTTATCTCCTGTTTTTATTGCGAGGGTGTGGAATTTAATCAAGCGTTACGGTCTTGTATATGTCATCAGAAGGTTAGCACTTACCACACCCCTCCCATAATTTCACATACATGTGGTTCTCAAGTCCCTAACATTTACTGTGAAATTCCCACACATGCACGTGAGAGAAGTGTAGTAGAAGTGTGACACATTAATGTGCCCCTAGCATTTCCCTATTCTTTTTTGGTAAGTGATTTATTTATGAAATTGCTCATTCTTAGTACTGCTCCGTCCCTTTTTAAGTGTCTAGCCTTGTAACTCTAACTTATTAAAGAGATAACATCATTACATCTTTCACATCAACTTTTACCTCTTTACCTTCTATGGAGACATCATCATTAAACTTTTACTAACTAACTTTTCAAAATAGAATATACTTTTAGAGGCAAAATGAAAAATACATCAATTTTTACCGACTAACTTTACAAAATAGACAATTATTAAGGGACAGCCCAAAATGGAATACTGAACTCTAAAAAAAGGACGGAGTGAGTATTCTTAAGCTTATGTCCTGTGACTCTGGGATGGGTGTGTGAGAATCATTACCGATCTCAATAACTAGGAGAGTTCTGGACTCTTCAAAACTCTCTCAATACTTTTCTTTTTCTATTATAATGATTTTTTATTTCTTTTGTAATGAAGTTTTCTTTGCCAATTTTTTTTTTTTAAAAACCGAGTAGCCGTTGCAATTAACCTTAGCAACACAATTGCGAAGACTTTCATCCCGTTTGGACTTTTGAACTTACCCCAAGGAATGAAAAATGGAAAAATAAAAATTACTTGTTTTCGGTAGTAAAAAATTTATAAATTTTTATTTGTGGTTGAAAAGTTGTCAAGTGTTAGGAGAACTTAAATAGGGATCCTCACCTATATAGATACTTATGTCCTAATCCTAGAGGGTTTGAAAACTTATGTTGTCATCCTGAATTTTAAATAATATCAAGTTTATCCTTAATATTTGCTTTTCTACGTTTTTTGGTTAAACATAGTTCAAGGGATAATTTTCTCATAAACAGCGGACCAAAATGTTAGATGCAGGTCCTATAATCATTAGTAAAACTGATTATAGATAACTATCCCACCATCCCTATACACGGTGATACAGTTTGGTTTAAGTTGCATCATCCCTTCTACAACGCTCCCGACCTTCCCCATCCCTTGTTGATCAAAACGGAAAAATAGAGGAACTATTTTGTCCTCCCGTCGGCCGTTTACAACTCGTTCTGGCGAAGGGAAGATAGAACCTACTCGCAAACTCACATTCGGGTGATGGTCGGCCTGACTACACTAACCCAACCAAGCACAATCACTCCTTCCATCGATGTCAGTTCGAGAACTCTAGGCGGTGACATAAATTGACGATCAACAATGGCTAGACTTCGTAAGTTGCAATTTCTAACCCACATCCATGCTCTTTTTTTTTTTTTTGTTTTATGGTGATCCAACAAATTTGGTCATGATGTCGATGTTTGTGTTTCGATTTCGAAAAAAAAATTGTCCCGATTTTGATCTACTACATTCAAAAACTTGCTGATAAAATATAACTGGGGTCCAAGTTCTACGTAATTGGTGTCTCATTGGGTAATTACCCCACCTAGAGCTGCCTCAATCGATTACCACACAGGCAAAAACACTCATTACAGAATTTGTCATTCTTTCTGTTTCGTTCCAAATCCTGAATCACTGATTCGGGGTTCTAACCTCAAAGGTGAAGTTTGAGAAATCTAAGATATCCATTGAAGAGCGAGGTGTGGACGGGAGTGGCACAATCCATACCTTTTACGTAGTGTTTGGTTGCTTGGAGTAATTTTATCATGATTTACGTATGAGTGATTCGGTTTCTCCTAATTTTTTCACGATTTCGGTATACCGTAGTTTCGTCGACACGATTTTACGATACGTGTTCATGATTTTTTCTGTTTTTTGGTGATTCCCCAAATTTCGTCATGCTTTGGTATGTGTGTAGATTTTTCCAAATATTGTCATGATTTCGGTACGTGTTCATGATTTTTTCTATTTTATAGTGTCATGATTTGGATATGCGTGTGTTGATTTCTCCAAATTTTGTCATAATTTTGGTACGTGTTCATGATTTCATACCTTATCAATAAGAAACGAAAAAGTCTTTCTCCGAACTTCAATTGATTTCTCCCAATTTCAAAAGCTTTCTCCCAATTTCAGCACATCCCAGATTAAGTTGCATGTGTTTATATACAGAACCTAAAAACATGTTTCATGTTTGAAAATAAAACTCAGGATACAGTTTGGGGCCGGGATTGGACGAGATAAGTCGGAATTATAACTAATATTCTGTTAGAAATGGATGATATACGTCCCTATATAATAGGACTAATTCTGTTTACAAATTAAATTATCTAGGACAGTATCTATACCTACATTACGGGAAATTCAAAATATTAGGTAGAAATTATATATCATAATATATAGATAGGAGTATAATGGGGCAACAAGCTATTTTGAGGATGAGAACTTAAGTATTTAAAACTTCTAGGATGGACACCTAAATAAGTCTAGTAATTAGGATGCCTATTTAATTTCTTCTAGGTGTTATCGGTAGTGAATAAGTTGTTGAGAAATATTGAGTTATTTCTTCTAGTGAATAAATTGTTGATGGGTATGTAAGTGAAAAAATTGTTGGTAAAAACATTTTTGTTAGTAAAACGAGATGATAAAATGCTGAAACCTTTTTGTTAGTGGAAACAAGATGGTAAAATGCGTTAAATTTTGGGAAATGATAATGCCAAAACTATTTTTGTTGGTGCCAAAACTCTAATGCACAAAAGACTTGTACCATGTGCAGTGTACAATACTTTTATGCATTGGAGTTTTGACACCAACAAAAACAGTTTTGGCATTATCACTACCCTAAATTTTTAGTATTTTTTTTTAGTGAAAACGGACAAGATAACAAGAAACACAATTGAGCAATGTTAAACTTTCCTTACATAATATATTAATTTATTTTTTTCCCATCAAATTCCAAACATGGTGTTAGCGTGTCAGATGTCACAAGACTCACAACCAGGGAATTGTTTTAACCCGACTACTTGCACAACAAATGTGCACACCGATTGTGTACAGATCACGGCGTGGTAGTGCGTACACAAGCGATCCATGCTTTTTATTAAATGTAAAATATTTTTTTGAAGGCTTCCTGTGAAAAATCAGCTCAATCCGATAGTGCTCGCTCAAATGATTGGATTGAGCATTTATAGGTATCAGATTGATTTTTTTTTCCAGGGACCTTCGAAAAAATGTTTTACATGTAATGAACGGTTCGAATCGTTTGTGTGGGATTTGAATTGGGCCTCACATGCGATCCGTGCACGATCACTGTGCACATTTGCTGTGCAAGCGAACTTTCTAGGATTGTTTTGCTTTTGAGAAACCTTTTCCAAATGAGCAATTTTATGCACATGTGTATACACAAATTTGCCTCATGTAATTTCATCCTTCAATAGTTATTGTGTAGATTGGTTAGTGAGATTGCTACCGCCTCTATTTGGCACTATCTCAAAGAGTCAAACTGCATTCTATTTTGCATTGTAATCTGTATTGCTACTTTGCGGTAAATATTAATTGGGTTTAAAGTCTTTTTAAATAAAGATGGTTATGGCTCTTACCAAATTTTTATAGGATTAATTAAATAATCATTCTATTTGACTATAACACATAAGTTTCATCCATGTTATTGTAAACGATTATGTTTTTATCCTTTTTGCTTGTAAAATACCTTGTGTACCCTTTTCTTTCTAATGATATGTATTAATATATGCAAATCTAGTTTTCTAATTAAGGGGGATTTGATTAAACTTCCCATATATAATATATTATTTTTTCCCCCATTGAGTTCCAAACATGGTGTTGGAGGTCACAAGACTTATAACCAGGGGATTGTTTTACTTTTGAGAAATATTTTCCAAATCAGCATTTTTATGCACATTTGTATACACAAATTTGCCTCATGTAATTTCATCCTTTAATAGTTACTGTGTAGATTGGTTATTGAGATTGCTACCGCCTCTATCTGACACTATCTCAAAGAGTCAAACAGTATTGCTACTTTTGCACTGTAATCTAAGTTGATACTTTGCTGTAAATATTAATTGGGTTTAAAGTCTTTTAAAATAAAGATGGTTATGGCTCTTACCAAATTTTTGTAATCATATATCTTTATTCACCGTATAAAATTGAAAAATGAAATTTCTAACGTTAAAAAAATAGGAGTACTAAATTTGTAGTGCTTTATCCAACAAAATAAATTTTGATGCGTAGCTACTATAGTTTTTTCGGTTCTGATAACAAGTGCCCCCAGGGTACAAGTTAAGGTGCAATAAATATGGATATTCCCAACAATAAGATATCACTACTATCAATGCCATTTTTCTAAAAAGAAAATCAACAACAGTGTAAATACATATACTTAGGGCTTGTTTGATAACCTAAATTCAGCACTTAAAATTGAATCAATTAAGTAATAAGTGATTCAGTAGGTTTTTATCTAAGTGCTTCTGTAACTTTTTGGACATTGTACTAACTATTACCGGGATATGCATACTCACTCATAGACATCTTGTAACGACCCGGATTTTTGCCCTATTTTTTTTTATATACAAATTTGAAAATGTTAAATTCTTAATTCAATAACTAATTAGATTGAATTATTTAAATACATTATTATGTGTATAATTGATATTATTCACACACTTGTATAGGATATATATTTATACTTTAGATATACGAAGATTTATACTCATCTCTTATCATATCTAACCAAAATTCTATCAAAATCAATCTTCCACTCCCCTTCAAACTCTCCCTAAACTATATCTCTCTCTCCTCCCGCATTCCACCACCTCCATACTTATCCTCAAAACCCCACTCCTCTTTCACAATACAACACTCCTAGTCCACTGCAAAAACAGAAACAAGAAAAGAGGGATCACACCATTTCGTTTTTCGTCCATATCACGTACCTCTGTTCACGGCCTGTTTCTTCCTAGTTGATGTCGTTTTTAGGCCTGAGTTTCTTCATGAATGTTGTAGAAGGTGTTGAGATCTTCGATTTCAACCCAAGAATCACCCAAAACGGTCAAGGATTGATAGAGTTATCGCCGTCCAAAGTTCAGTGAAATTTTTGGATTTCTGTCTCCAGACAGCACACAGGACTTATGAAAACCCCCACTTTTCTCCTAGTTCGAATGGTTTTCGGGCTTAGACTTCTTCACGAAAGTTGTAGAATAATCGCTTCCCTACTTTCTCCTAAGTATAAAATAATTCCTATATTTAGATTTAAGCAAGTGATAATGGGAGAAATCGCTCGTACGTATCGAAAATCAAGAACATCGAGAATACGCTTTTTCTGGAAATAAGAAATACACCACTGTGCATACACGTTTTGATTTTAAACATAATGTTCTTAAATTGCAGTTTGCCCCCTGTGTTTACTATAGTTCCCAAATCTGATCCTAAACTTGGTGGTTGACTTATTACATTTGTTTATATAGATGCATGACTATTGTATTCTCGATTGATATGTATGATATGAAATGTTTGTGAATAAGTCAATCACAGTCAAACCCTATCACAGGAAAAGAAAATTCTTAGTGTCTACTAAGTCAGAAATGATAAAACCTAATTACTTAGATTAATCTACACTGTTTAATACGCTAGAATTACAAAACTGCTAATTAAACCTCAGGATTAAAAAATTGTACTGAAGGACAAAAATGCTTAGTAAAATTTTAAGTAACTCGAAAGGCATCGGCCCAATCCAAATTTCTAATGTATTTATTTATTTGCACTTATCAATTGCTATATTGTTGTTTCACTGAAATGTATCATGTTTGAGCTGTTAATTGATTGTATCATCATGTTGTATATGCTGGAATGGATTTAGATTCATGGGTGGTTTCGAGTAGTGAACACATAGACGTGGATAGGTAAAGGATAAAAATGGTAAAGTTGATTGAGGATGTTGGGTGCCTGTAAAGGACCCTGGTACGGTAAAGTACCTTTAGTTGAGTTGGGGAACGGTAACGGACCCCGAGCATGGTAAAGTACTCAGAGTGTGTGGAGGACGGAAAAGGACTCCGGGTATAGGATTTGGGATACGGTAAAGGATCCTAAATGCGGTACAGTACCCAGTGTGTGTGTGGAGGACAGTAAAGGACTCCGGGTACAGGATTTGGGATACGGTAAAGGATCCTAAATGCGGTACAGTACCCTGTGTGTATGAAGGACGGTAAAGGACTTCAGGTACAGTATTTTGGGAAACGGTAAAGGATCCCTGAATACGGTATAGTACCAGTG
>JAOTQK010000020.1:10192509-10203006 GCA_025642025.1 Rhododendron ferrugineum
AAAAAAATGACCGGAAAAGGCTTGATTTGAGCAGTTTTTATTTGAACCGTTTAATAAAAAACTGTTTGGAACTGTTCAGATCAAGCCCTTCCCGGTCTTTTTTGGAAGCATCAATTATTATAATAAGCAATTGGTAACAATTTCTATGTCGTTCAAATGGTTTCCAATATAATAATCAAAGTGGAAACATGAATGATTACAAAGTATAGTATTATATTGTTCGTATTATATGTATAAACATATATGTTTGTATAGTTTACTAAAAATGGGCAACCATTTGCATCAACAAATCGAATGCTAAATCTGGAAAGCATTCAAAATAAGGATAGAATGATTAAAGTTTGTAAGGCACTTACTAAAACTGTTTGGTTTCAGAGCCAAGTAGATATATATATTAGGAAGACGATGAAGACGAAATTGTTAAATCTTCAGAATACCATTCTCTTAGTGATGGTCCAAGTGACGATCAAATTGAAATTGGATGTACTGATAACTGTTGTAAAAGAATAAATGTACTTACCAAAGAATTGCCAGAAGAAGAATTATTAATTGTTTTAACTCAGAATCATCTATTCTACTGATTAAATCAATTATATATATATATATATATATATGTATTTTGACTCAAAATTTTCTGAAAAAGGGATATGCTTTGTGAAAAATGATTATTCGTATAGTCCCTTTTGGAAATGGTAACAGTATAGGCTTAGAGTCGGTTACATCCCAGTGGAGTTCAACTCATCCCAAGTTTTTGCTATGTTGACTAATTGTTGATAATTTCTTTAAAAAAAATCCATTCCTTTTCAATTTCTTTTTATAAGATTTCGCCACAAGATGGGTATGTTTCAATGATTTATCATCTACAAGAACTAGAATTTTCAATGGGGTTAATTATTCGTAAAAAAAAAAAATTACTTAGTGACGCGCGACACTATACACATGCTATTGAAAATTGTAAATTGGAGACTCGTGGTTGTTATTTAATATTTGATATCATCATGTCGGACACTTAGACATTGACCTAGCGTTTGTCTTCTCGAGGGAACATGTCTTGAGTATTGTTATTTTATGGGAGATTGTTCTAGAGGTTACTCTAGGATGCATTAGTTTTCATGATTCTACTGGAACCTAGTAATTGATAAGGGTCTCCATGTCTCAATTATGACTAGCAGTGTTATTTCTTTGGGTGACTAAGTGGAGTTATTTTGTAGTTGGAACCTGGCATATGTCTTTTCTTTAACAGAATCAATGATATATTAGGAACTAAATTTGATGGGAGGGAAAAGTAAATTCACTTGACTTCAAGAATTGTTTCCTTACTACTCTAGTGTATGATATGATCAGAAGATTAGATATGAGAAGTTTTCGTGATATGTCAACCCTTAGTTGAGAGTAGTTAATGGCTTGTGGTAAGGAGAGTAGTGGATTTGAGAGTTCACTTGAGTAGTTTTAATGTTGTGTCGTGTTGAGTTATGTAGAAGGGACGTTACCATAGGAGTAAGTTTGGGTTTCCAGAACGGAAGTTGGTGGTGATTCCGAGTAGGCTAAGGAATATGGAGTGATGTTGGAATCTTGGTTGGGTTTGAATGTTAAATAAAAAAAAAGGGGTTTGTAAAGTCGGTAAAAGAGTTAGGTGAGTGAATAGGGATATGAGTTTGAGATAATGGCTAGTGGTTTTGTGTTGTGTATTTCGCCATACCAAGGGAGGTTAATCGTGTCTTTGTGAAGGGGAAGTGAGTACCAAGATGCATAGGACCATTTGGGATAATTAAGGGAGTAATGTTGCAGCCTATCATTAGCAGTATCAATAGAGTTGGATCGATTGTGGGATGTGTTTACTCTTGGAGTTGAAAGAAATATCAATAACTTGAAGTGTAAGGAGTTTAACAATGGCAAGTTGGTGTTTATAACTGAGCAGAGGATAATGAATCATTATGTAGTCTAATAATTGGATCTTGGATTGCTTGCAAGCTAAGTTTTATTTGGACCAGTTCTGTGATTATGAATCTTCTTTATGAGAAGGTCACTCACATTCTTTGAGTTTTCTGTGAGTATCTTTTGGTAAAATATGCATGCTTAGTTAGATTTTTTTGTGGGGGGGGTACTATTGAACCTGGTTGTCACAAGGTGGAAATATTTAAGCTAGAGTTTTAAGTTAGAGATGGCCCATACTACTTCAAAGAATTTAACAACAGCATGTGATAAGGAAAGGGACAATTCGCTATTATATGAGGTGTATATTAGATCAGGTGGTACTAAATGATTAGTTAACTCTTGAGAATTCATTTAGAATGCTATTAGGCGAATGAGAATTTTCTTGATTCTATTACAATAGAGACTATTTGAGTACTCTAAATTAGTATGTGAAAATTTTGATTCGTTGGTTGACGTTGATTGAGGAAAATAAGAATTGGAGTTTTATAAGCATTTCGATACATTCTTCTTGGTAGGTAGATGAGTACTTATTGGAATAAGGTACAAGGAATAGGAATGTGAATTTCAGAGTTTGGAGAACGTGGGTGCACTAGTTGTTAGATCTCAATGTGATTGTTATGTAATTATATGGGATTAGAACTCTAGTACAAATGTTGGACGAACTTGAGTATCTGTGCAAATCCAAATTTGATAGGGATGATTAGAGGTTGGTAGATTTCTTGAGGAGAAATTGATACGTAACCTACATTCTCGTGGGCAAGTATTGAGAGGTAAAACGATACCGTTAGTGTGGGTTTTGTGGAATAACTTGGGTGGTGAAAAATCTACGTAGGAAAGGGAGGATGAGATTAAAGAGAAATACCCTGAATTATTTCCTTAGTAGATCAATGTAATGATTTTAAGTTGAACTTGTGATATTTGAATTGTAACTTTCTCCCGAACATGGTGTGACTTTCTTGTGATTATTGTGGTTTGATTTAAATGCTTATGACTTGGCAAATTTCAAGGACGAAATTTTTGTGAGGAGGATAGAATGTAAAAACCCGTAAAATTATTCTATTTTCTTTAATCGTTTAATATGTGGAAGATCGTATTTTGATGAAGTTATGTGTTTATTAATGTGGTTGTACGGGTGTGCCTACCGTTTTGTACTGGACATTCGGAGAATAGTTGAACTACGAGTTTTGATGTTGTAGTGATGTTAGAAGGTGTTGGCAACGAACAGAGTTTAATTTGATGAATGTGGGCAAAATTTTGAAAATTTCAGACTTGTACCGGTATAGTCATTTCCCAGTACCAGTACATGTTGATCAGTGACTTCTTGTTCAGCACTTTTGTGACCTGTACTGGTATAGTCATTTCCCAGTACCTGTACACCCTACAAAAATCCTGAACTTTCAGCAAGCAATGCAGACCACTATAAATACACTCATTTACTATTTTTCACACCCAAACTCACGTAATAGACCTAGAAACACCCTCTCTCACCTACCCCACTCCAATCTCACTCAAATCCCTTGATTTCTACCTTAAATCTTCAAGATCCAAGTGATTTCTGCCTCAAACACACTTGATTCTCGTGTTTGGTGAACAAGGGCTAAGTTTTGTGTTCTTGCTCTCACTCCTTGACTCTCAATCACGTTTTTCTCTCTCTCCTCTCAATCACTTATTGATCTATGCTTGTTTATCTTGTTTTTGGGTTATATCCACTCTAGATTTTGTAGAAAAGCTTGGGAGGAGCTTGTTCTTGGTAGATTCGAGCTTGTAGCACTTAGTATACTTAGGGTTTTGCTCAAAATCCACTTTGGTAGGGATTTCTCTCTTTCTCTACATGTTCTGTGGGGATTTCGTGCGATGTTAGTGTATGATTGCTATACATGGTTTGGGTGGAACACCTTGGAGTTTGAGGATTACATATTCCTATGAAAGTTGCATTTTTGTCTTGATTGTTGTGACCCATGAGTTATTTTTGATGTGTTAGTTAATGTTGGTATGTGTGGAATGAATAAATGGTTTCGATGTCGATTGTGATGATATTGTGGTTATCGTTGTGAAATATAAGTGTGGGGTTTACTGTAACGCAAGGGGTGGAAATACAGAATCGCAAGGGGTGGAGTTTATTGTAATGTAAGGGGTGGAAATACAGAGTCGCAAGGGGTAGAAATGCAATGAGAGGTGTATGTGTGTGAGTGCTTTTATAATAGTAAATGGTGTTAGTACACATTGTTATTGGATTTACCATTGTGTGCTAATTCCTTGTACTCTAATGATTTAGAATGATTGTTAATTCACTTCTTGCAAAAGGATTTGCCATTTAGCATGATTCACTGTGTCCACGCTTATCATCTCATCCACATATAGACTTCATAGAGATTTTCCTATTGGGCTAGTGTAGCTTGACCTATCATCATTTTCAGGTTTGAACGTTGGACAATAGCTCGCATGCACCGTATGCTTGGATTGAAGAATCATGTTTTGGAAGCTAACTCCGAGAGTTACTTAGTCATCTTTGAAGTGATTTTCTTTTGACAAAGATGTATTTGTAACTTAACTTTCTTAACCTCTTTTGACTGAAATATTGTAATCACCAAACCTATACGTAATGTACCTAAGGAATTTGGGGCCGGAGTGCCAATGATGTAATTTCTATAAACTTTGGAGTTGGATTGTAAGTTAAACTGTTGGGAACTCTTTTTTGGGTATTATCTATGTAATGCAATGATCTTATTTTCGGAAAGAATTATTTATTCATGTTGAAAATCGATGGCGTGACAGTAAATATGGTGATGTTGAAAATGTTATGCCCTCTAATGGTGTTATTTTGTGATTTTTGTTAAGCCATTTGGGATATTTTTTTAACGCCTTCATATGGTTAAAGTAATACTTTCTTATTGTGAAAATCAACCTTGATAAGGTATCCCCAAACAAGGAGGGTGGTACCTTAGAATCTTCCTTGTGTCAATGGAAAATATTTTTTTGTGATCTAGTGAGAGCTCCTTACAGAAGGTCTAGTCTTAGGATGATTTATTAGTTAATTTTGTTAGCAGTTAGTACACCAAGTAGGGTTATTTTCCACATCTTAAAGGTCTTTAATTCTCCATCTATATTAAGTTTAACAGTCTTTAAAGTTTGATAAATTGTAAAGAAGAGGTTGACATGCTGTAAGGACATTGATGGGACCTTATCCAGTTTAAGACTTCAATAGGCTATCATTATTCCGTATCCTTTTGTGTATTATGTTTTGTTCTGTCTATTATAATGGGCCGTGGTTTCATAGGAAATAACTACAGGCTGTATGTGATTTTATAGTAGTTATTAAATGCAAACTTCTTATTCTTTTGTTTGGGTGGTTTTACTAGGCGCCGACGGAAGAAGGTATACCTAATTACATTGCCAAAATTGTGGAGCTCTTTGTATTTTTCAGCTTAGTGGTTCTATAGAGCCGCAGATACAGTGAGATAATTTGTTTTCACTCACTAATTTTGGTATTGCTGATGCTGAAAATGTGTCATTCATTACTCATCATATATTTGGTTGTTTCTAGGTAACTAAGGAACAATCCTAAGTTCATCAACGAAAAATGGGTGTTTTACTCGGGCATTAGAGACAATAATCCATTGAGCTATATTGTTTCAAAAATAAATCAGCTTCCAACCAATGTATGATCGATCTTCACGCACACCTACAAGTATCTACTTCTTTTGTAATGTTGTTCCTATTTATTCCAATGTTCATTACTAGCTTTTCCGCGTGACAGGTGGATTTGGTTGAAAAACTGAAACTAATCTCATCTTCGGATTTCTATTGTGACATGGCATATTCATTGCCTTACTTCTCATTCACCACTTTGAATGCAACCAATGGTTAGTATGTTTCTCCAACAGGTCGGAGTATGTAGTTCTTTGATCATCATTGAATATAACCTGATTCTTGTGTTTTTATTTTTGTTTTGGGGAGATAACTATTCGAAATAAGTAATAGGCATTTATCCATGTTAACCAATTGTGTAGTAGCTTTGTGATCGGTAATCTTGTATTAGATAAAGTGTTCTAACTTATGTTGTTTGCATTTGTAGCTCCTGAAAGCTCGAAGGCACATAGTGATGCATCCTCGATAAGCCATGCTAGTTCAGCCATTTCTAGTGACTCTAACGTTGCAGCAGTAGGGGGTGGAACCAAGATTGATTTTGAAGAGGTTTCAAGACATAATGAGAACAAGAAAGTAGAAATGACACTTTTAGATCTCTATTGTGGATGTGGCGCGATGTCAGCCTTTGCCTAGGTGCCAACATGGGTGGTGTTAATCTCGTTACTGTAAGTTCTGAGTTAATTACTGTAAGTTCTGAGTTAATTACTATACACGATTGTACTTTCTCTTCAGATTGTTCCTCCCGATAACCTAGCACTTAGATATAGTTTGAGATTGATTTAATCACTTCCTGGTGTCTTAAAATCAACACGACTTTTGAATGACGATCAAGGGAAGCTAATAACTAAGGCTAACCTATGAGATTGTGTAAGTATTGATAATTCGATTTGCTCTCTTTGCATGCAACAGATGAGAGTCTGCTGCATATATGTTTAACATCTTGTTATCCTAGATCAAAATGGTGCTCTATAATGCTACCAAACCTCAGCATTTTTGGCATACTGAAATCAATTTAACTTCTTTGGAATATTTGGTGGGATACAATTCTCCAATTGGCTAAAGAATTGGGCCAGGTCTTGCACGGTCTGCTCTTTTGTATGAGAAGAACTTCAAAACCGACAAAGGATGGATCACTGAATTTGCTTTCTGGTCCCAATTAGATATGCTGTTATGTTGGAGATCCGTAGTTTTCACCTGTGGAAGCAACAAATGTTCCCCTTGTTTTGTGTGATAATTGGCGCATCTCCAATTTTTTCAGCACCACCAGTCTTGAGTTGTTCTAGCTTTCTTTGCATTGTTTTTATAGGAGCAAAATTTCTCCATGATATGTATTCTTTTGCTAGTTGTAAAAATCTCACTTATCAAAATAGGAAAAAGAATAATGGTTGATGTAGTCATCAACAACGAATTGGGATAAAGTTGAATTATTGGGAGTAGATCTGACATACATGTTGCTGCAGCAGCTCATAAGATTTGTTGAATCCTTGAAGCTTTAGTTCTGCAAGAAGTCAATCTTCTTGCTCAATGATGGAATTTTGCTCAATTCCAATTTGAATGTGATATGAAGGTTGACTAAAAGCTATCAAGAGAATGTGACATGTATCCCTTTGCATAACATTGTTGGTTTTTTGAACGGAACATTGTTGGTTCAAGAATGTGGAATTACTCTTTAACAATGTACTTCTTATGCCAAGAAAGTGTTGCCTTTTCAGTTGGATGGATAATTTTCCATCCTGCTGTTGTAACTCTTGGACAATTGTTGCCCCTTTTGGGCTTACTAGTAACTTATGTTTTGAATTGGAAAATATACTCCCTTCGTCCCAATTTGTTTGTCCAATTTTCGAAATTCATGTTTTTCAAAAATATACTTATATCTTACATTTTATAATGTTTTTTTTATGATTTTGAAGATTTTGTATAATAAAACTAATTGAGATCTATCATACAAGATCCATATTGCATATTAAAAACATTACGAATTGAAAATTATAGACAATTCTTTGAGAGGTCAAACGCTCTAAAAAAGAGGACAAATATACGGGGACGGAGGGAGTAGCTGTTTTTCAATCTTTGTGCATCATATTCACATTTTATGTTTAAATTATGGGTCATTTATTTTGTGTAGAAAGCCTCAGATACAATCATCCCGAGACTGAGATACAACCCTATCACATTTTACATTGCTTAACAAATTAAGTGCTACTTAAAATAGGAAAATGACTTCTACACTCCCCTTTTTATCACATACACTCCTTTTTTTTGTCTTTATTTGGTATGAATTTACTCTATTGCCCCTTAATGTGTAAAAAAGTGAACTTATGAAAGGGTAAAAAGGTAAACTCACATGAATAAGGACAAAAAAGGGAGTGTATGTGGTAAAAATGGGAGTGTAGAAGTCAATTCCCTTAAAATATAGGCTAAAAAGTTGAAAAAAATTAAGTAGCTTTGAGCTACTTAATTTTTGTGTACTTGCATTCAGCAACTATACCACTGCCACCACTACTCCAGCCCACCACCACAACCACTATCATGCCGCCACCACCACAACGCCACCATTGCACAACCACCACTCCACCACCACCACCACCACCCCACCACCACCACCACAGCCCACCACCACACCGCTACCACTCCGCCGCCGCCACCACCACCACAATGCCACCATTGCACAACCACCACTCACTGCCACCATTACACCACCATCACACCACTGCCACGCCACCATTACACCACCACCACCACTCTAACACCACCACCACCACCACCACTCCCACTCCACCCCCACCTTCACCACTCCACACCACCACCCCCCTCGCTCCATCACCACCACCACAATCACCATTCCACCATTACCATAAGTACATTGTAACCATTAGTAAATTAAGAGAGAATCAAAACTAAAATTAATTCATTAATTTTCTTAATTTAGTGCTTAATATGTTTATCAAACAGTTTTTTAGCTTAAAAAATTCAGCATTCAGTTTTCAGTACTTATGCCTTGTTTGGATGATATTTTGAAAATTTTTGAGTTTGATTTTTGGGTAATGAGTAGAGAGAGAAAAAAGGGTAATGATTGGAGATATGGGAAATGAATGGAGAGAGATAGAGAGAAATGAGAATAATGATTGAAGAGATGAGAAAGAAATGAAAGTAATGATTGAAAGTAAGGGTAATGAGTGTTTTATGAGTTGGAAATTTTTTTTCAAGTTGGCATCCAAACAAGGCATTAATTTTTCAGCTTTTAGTTTTTAGTTTTATCAAACAGGCCCTTATTACTCCACTACTTTAGCATGTATTTAAATACCTTACCATAATAATATATCTGGTACTTTTTGCAAATAACAGATATTCAATTAAACTGTGCTAACAAAATATAAACCATAGTTTTGCTTTAACCTAGTGCCATGGACAAAACTAACTTAGAGGTTCAAAATTCAATTTTCTCTTATAGATCCAGAAAATAGTAATCACATGAGTAAAAAAAACCCAAAAGAAATGAAACGAAAAGAAAAGAAAAAAAGAAAGAAAGCAAAGAACTTGCAGCTGGCTCTTGATCTGTAAGAATTGCTAGAAAACATTGATATTGATAACATAGATTGAAGATTATCAAAAAAAAACAAACAAACATAGATTGAAGACTTTAAACATAAGACATAGAAAGTAGAAATGAAAACATTGAACGTAAGAGAAACGGGAGCACCTCTCTCTAATCCTAAAACAACAACCACACTTTCTCTTCCCCACTTTGGGCGGCGGGAGAAGAGGAATCAATCCCTACCTTCAGATTTGGTTTCCCCTTCCCCTTCTCCTCCCAAACTGTTTGTTGTTCACCATTGCTCCGCTCGCCGCTGCACCACTTCTGGGTTTGCAGCCGCGTGGTTGCCGATAGCTTCTTGAGTCACCAGCTTGGGAGTTTTGATCGGTAGGGGGCTAGGTAAGAGAAGGGTTGTTCAATGACGAAGGGGAGTTAGGCCTGTTAAACGAACCAAACAGCTTGAACTTGGCACAAGCTCGACCTCAGCTCGAATTTTGGCTTGTTCAAACTCATTTGAAAAAAATATAAGTCAAGCTCAATCACATTTTTTTGTTTGTTTATGAATTCAAGCCAAGCTTGAGCATATGAGTGTTTGACTTGCATATTTCAGAAGCCAAGCCAAGCTTGAACAATTAATCTCAAAAAGTTTCAAACTCGAGCCAAACTTGAACACATGTAATAAGGAGTCAAGCCAAATTTGAGCAATACTGTGCTTGGCTTGTTTGGCTTGATTAGCTCCCCTAAGGGGAGTGGGGAGTGTATGTTTTATTTTATTTTGTTTTTGTCCGGATTAGTTTGGTGGGTTGTTGGTTTCCATCGATTTTTGATGTTGTCTTTGATATGGAACTCCGCCCTCCCGAGGCGTCTAGTGTCTGTGGTACTAGCTCCACGTAAGCCGATCTTTGTTGATAACGGTGTGAAATGAGTGATGGCTCTTGCTTAGGCGCTAGACATTAGTTTAATTTGTCTCTTTGTTTTTCTTGTATATCGTTAGCTTTAGGGTTTGGCTGTGTATTTGAATTTATGTATTCGAGTGGAAGTCTGTAAATGCCGTATGACCTGATCTGTATTCCGGTGATGATAATTTGTAGATGTCGTATGACTTTTTTTAAATAAATATGTTTCTTCCGTTGACAAAAAAAAAAAAAAAGACGTGAGATATTCTATGTTTTCCAACCCAACATTTTAATTGGGCGGCCGCTATTTGCAGCGTAGTTTGTGCTATTCGCAGCGGATTGCTACGTACAACGCACCACCTTATAAGGAATTGCTACTTACAACGAACAAATTATCCCTGAACTTCCCTTTTTGCCCTTCTCTACAATAAACATACAACCCAACCCAACAATCCCGTGCCTTCTTCTTCAGTCCGTTCATTC
>JAOTQK010000020.1:10203106-10214356 GCA_025642025.1 Rhododendron ferrugineum
TGGTTGTATGTAATATTCTTAAAGGGTAAAATGGTCAAATAGCATGAGGTCTTAGGGGTATAATGGTCAAACTGCATAAGGGCATTTTTGTCCGTAATTGATAAAAATTTTAATCCGCTGCGAGTAGCATAAACTACGCTGCGAATAGCGGCGGCCTTTAATTGTCCTTGATTTTTTTGGAAAACTTAGAAATGGAAAACGTCAAAAAGGGACAGATTCTTTCAGAAATGACATTAAGGCTCCGTTCCGCTTTCTCCCAAAATCTTCTTTTTTTTAAAAAAAGGTAATTTTAAATTCAAATATAACGAAAATGAAAAATAATTTTTTAATTTTTTTTGCACCGTTTAAAAGATCTCAACGAGATCTATCAAATAAGATCCATATTGGTAGAAAAATTATTTGCGTTAACACATGACTTTTGACCTTGAAATTATCTTCTTTTTTCCAAAACCTTCTTTTTCTAAAAGCGGAACGCCACTTAAATATTGAGAAATATTCCATATATGTTACACCGAGCATTTGTTAGCGTTTGCCATGTTTTTTTTTCTTTTCTATATTTTTATTATCTCTAATTTGAAAAGCCAACAAACTTTTTCTAGATAAGATTTTCCCAGTTTACCAAAAAAAAAAGAAAAAAAAAGATATAGATTTTCCCACAAGTCCACAACGGCCCTCCCTCTCTCTCTCTCTCTCTCTCTCTCTCTCTCTCCACAGCCCACAGTCGCACAATCCGGTCAAGAGAGAAAGCCATGGAGGAGAAATGCGAACAAGGGTCTCCAACGGGTTCAACTATGGAATCCGAAGGACAGGGAAGACTATACGAGGCGTACAACGAGCTACACGGGCTAGCTCAGGAGTTGGAGACCCCATTCGACGCGCCGGCGGTGCTGGTGGTGGGCCACCAGACCGACGGAAAGAGCGCCCTCGTGGAAGCGCTGATGGGCTTCCAGTTCAACCACGTCGGCGGCGGCACCAAGACCCGCCGCCCCATCACCCTCCACATGAAGTACAACCCCGATTCCCACTCCCCTCTCTGCCACCTCATCTCCGATTCCGACCCCTCTCTTGCCCTACACAAGTCCCTCCATGAAATTCAGGTGACACATTGGATATAACTACGTTTTGTATTGTTTACTCTGGGGAAAGTTATTGTTAGATTAGCACCTCAGATACATGTGTTTGTATCTAACGTAACTAATTACTGTGTGTAATGTAGAATAATAAGGCCGCATTCTTCCTAAATTACTCTTTCGGTCTATGTACTAGCACCGACACGGACACGTGACACGACACCGACACCCGAATTTTAAAAAAATGAGCTCACGACACATTAGACGAGACGGTTTAAAAAGCATGTATGTATACTATCATATGAAGCCAAAGTAAAAAATTGAAGGTTCTAATCATAAATATTCAACACCACATATACATTAAATTATAACCATCATCATATCGTTCATAAAAACATTTTGACTAAAAGCATTTGATCATTTGTGTGCATTTCTAACCAATAAACCATCATCCGTCACACCAAAAAAATGATTTTCCTATTTTTTAATTAGATCATACTATTTTTTTAAACTTGTTTTCCAATGTCCGAGAGTGTCCGGAGCATTTTTTAAAAGTGTCTCCCGAGTGTCCAAACGGAAAACATTGATAAAAAATAGGACACTTTGACTATGAGTGTTGGACACCGACATTGCCTCTGACGAAGTGTCTGTGCTACATAGCTTTTAGTATTTTGGTTGGTCTTTTCTAAATTTTCGTCAAATATTTTAGATTATCTTGTTCTCAACGAAAGAGTCTAAAAAATAAAAGGTACGACCAAAAGTTTAAAAAAAGGTTCAGACGAAAAAAGTTTCAAGCAATTTTTTTTGGTCTTTTGTGTCATGTTATCTGAACTTTTTTCAACTTCATTTCATTTCTTTATACTTTTCTAGTCCCTCTTGTTGGGACGAACCATTGCTCCCGAAATTTTGACCTAAAACTAAACAAGAAATTATGAAAATAAATAATACCAAAGGAAATACAAGACCAATAATTTAGGAAGAACAAGGACTTAGATTGGGTGTCAATAATTCGTTATCCGTATAGTGGTCCCATTTTTTATTACAGATTTCTTGATTATTTGCAAAAATAACTTGTATGGTGTAGCTTTTATAAGCTTGTATAGGAGTTCAAACTATTTTGTTGGGTAAGTTGTACAGTAGCTTTTGCTCGAGTGAAAAAGTCTAAATTGTCTTTAATGATTCTATATATTTACTTTGAAACCAATGAGTTTGTCTTCCATCCGTAGCTTTATTAACTCAAATTAAGTATAAAGCTACAAATTGGAAATAATCTCTCTTTTTGAGGAAAATAAGCTGAAAAAGCAAAATAAGTAAATTATTTATGGAAAATTCTAAAATCAGCCCAATGGGTTGACAATAATAAGTGTGTGAATGTGTATTAAAGGGTGTAAAAAATACACAGAATTACGTGTTTTTCTTATTTTCTAGCGTATTTATCGTCAGTCCAGTTGGTTGACAATAGCAAGATCGATTATTTATTAGTGCTAGCAAACACTCTTTATTAACTTTTTTAAGCAAATAAGCTAAATAAGTTAGCTTATAAGTGCTTGCAAACAGGGCCATTACCTTGAGCAGTTTGTTGTTTATGGGTGAATTTAGTGGAAATGAGACAGCATTACAGCGGGGATAAGCAATTTCAGAAAAGTAATATTGTCTTGTTCTATATGTGATCTTTAACGAGCTGTAGTGATAACCAAAGCTTGACAGAATACCAATTTCAAGCAAATATCAAGAAGCTTACTTGTTTTCAGAAGTCAAGTCAACACACAAAGTAACTCAAATGGTGAAATAACTTCAATGGGGGCTCTAAAACCCTATTGGAGCCTTGATTTATTGGTAACCATGCTTTTCTGCAAGATTAGATCCACTCTCTCAACGTAATAATCAGTGTCCAAAAAATCGGCCTAGGTAGTACCTGTCAGCCTTGACTAAGGGCCTTGGCGCTAACCTCAAGGGGTTGGCAAAGTGGGCTTGAGAAAGCAATAAGTGCTTGACTATGAGGTCACATGTTCGAATCCCACGGAGGCCAACCATCTCAAACCTTAGGGCCATTGGGATTATGCCCGGTCGTTACCTTCGGGGCCTGGAATCAGTCGAGGTATGCACAAGGTGGGCTTGACATCTGATTATCTCGAAAAAAAAGGGCCTTGGCATTGAATAAGGTGCTGGGACGATTAGTCGGTGACTAATCAGCTAGGCGGTTGGGCGGGATTAATCGGAGATTTTTCAAATTTATGGGGGTTAGTTATTGTGGTAATATACTACAAGGGGTTTGGACTGATATGGAGAAGAAGAGGAGTAATTGACTAGTGATTTCATACTACTTAGTTGTGCTTGGTTTTGAACTTTGAGCATTGATTTTTGTAATTGACTAGTTATTTGGTTCAACTTGGTTTCATTTGATTTGAACTATGAACAAGGAACTTTGCCTTATGGATTGACTAGTTATTTGGTGGTACTTAGTTTTCTTGTCTCTATATAGTACATATCAAAAAGTTTAATTTTGATGGATGGATACTAAGAAGCACCGATATGAGATACGGATACGGATACGGATACGTGGGTACGTGATTTTTCCAAAAAGTAGGATACGATACGTTAGGGGATACGTTGAATATAAAATTAAATAAAAAATATATTATATATATTATATAAATATAATTTTAAAAAGTCTTAGACTGACTGTTAAAAAAAAACAGAGTATATATATGTAATATATAAGGGTTTCAGTCTGTAATATATGAGGGTTTCAGACAAGGGAGAGAGAGAGAGGGAGAGGGAGGGAGAGAGAGAGAGGCGAGATATATATGTAATATATATATATACTGTATATAGTATATACACACAACAACACCGCGAGAGAGCTGAGAGGCGAGAGAGAAGAGAGAAAAGAGAGAGAGAGAGAGACAAGGGAGGAGAGAGAGACGAGCAGGTCAGAGAAAGATGAGAGGAAATCACCTTCTTTCTTCATTTCATCTTTTCTGATTCTGATTCTGATCGATAGGGTAAAAGAAACATATATAGCCCTAATTGCACTTTAACCCATATGTTTTAAGAAATAACATATTTACCCCGCGCGTATCCAAAACGTATCCCAGCGTATCCGAAACGTATCCGAATACCAAAAAATAAAATAAAAAATCGGATACTCTAAAAAAACGTATCGGATACGTATCCGGAGCGTATCCGAGCGTATCCGTATCCGATACACGTACGGTACGTGATACGGAAGCCAAAATAGAGTATCCGTGCTTCATAGGATGGATAGATGGATTAATGTTCAATGTTTTCATTTTGGATGTTATGTAATGTTTTGTTCCACTTATATTTGGAAAAAAAAAACCCCAACTAATCACTAGGCGCCGATTAATCGGCCTAGGCGCTAGGTTGTGATTGGCCGCCCGACTAGCTGCTAGCTACTTTTAGAGCACTGATAATCACATACAAAGAAGAACTCATTCTCATAATGGTTACGTGATGCGAATGTTGAGGTAATATTACCATCTGTGGAGAAATCCAAGTGTTGTGGATCAGCATTGATAGAGTGAATCTCATTTGCTACTGAATTTCAGTTCTGATTGTTGTCAAGCCATTTCTAACTCCCTCAGAGAGTCTTCTGTTTCTTTTCCATGTTTCCTTTCTTTAAAAGGATTTCTTGCATTATGGCCTTTCTGCCATATTTGTGTTCACTCTTGCTTAATAATAATGAAAAGACATTAATGGTGTTGATCGTTATTCTAAGTTTGTTACCTTGTTCCCACTTTGAGATTTGATTGAAACAATTGGTAACGTGGTTCGACCTTATAAGTTCTTAACCTTTGTTTTCTTGTAGGCATACATTGAAGCTGAAAACATGAGGTTAGAGAACGAGCCCTGCCAATTCTCTGCCAAGGAAATCATTATCAAAGTAGAATATAAATATTGTCCAAACCTCACCATCATAGACACTCCAGGACTAATTGCTCCTGCACCCGGTTGGAAAAATCGAGCTTTACAGGTCTAATCTCATACCAAAAAACGGTTGTGAATAGTGTTTCCCTCTTTAGCAAATCATTCCGAGTGGTTGTTAATAGTGTTACCATTTATATGGCAGGGCCAAGCTCGTGCAGTGGAGTCTCTAGTTCGAGCTAAGATGCAGCATAAAGAGTTCATCATATTATGCCTTGAAGATTGCAGTGATTGGAGCAATGCAACAACACGGAGGGTGGTAATGCAAGTACGTGTTTTCTAGTACTAAAACCAAGTTGTTTAAATTGTTGCACTTTACTGAAGATTAACATAAGGCCTGGCTTTCATGGAGAAACGCCCATCTTCATTAGTTTACCAGTTACAAATGAAAGCCATACATTTTTTATGCTGTACTGGTGGAAACAGCATCTTAGGAGGTATTGATTCCTTGAAATAGGTTTTTGGTGCAAAAAGGTTTATTGTCCTCATTAATCATGTGCAGATTGATCCTGAGCTTTCAAGGACTGTGATTGTCTCAACAAAGCTAGATACAAAAATACCCCAGTTTGCACGTGCTTCAGATGTGGAAGTTTTTCTTTCACCACCTGCATCTACTCTTGATGGCTTCATGTTAGGTGACTCACCCTTTTTCACATCTGTGCCTTCAGGAAGAGTGGGTTCTGGACACGAGTCTTTTTATAGATCAAATGACGAGTTTAAACAGGTTTTTCCTTGTACCATTCTGGCATTATTTTGCAAGTCACATTGTATGTTGATTTCTGATGATAAAAATTATACCGGCTAAGGCCTTTATAACATAAACCACGGTTACATGCATGACATGTGTTGTTTCAATGTGCTTAATAACTCTGGGGGTCAATCATCTCATTATATTATGGACATCAAAAATTGAACCTGGAATCTATAATAGATGCCTGAAATAACCTTTCACATTGTTTTTTTTTGAACAGTGAAAAAATTTCATTAATCTTGAAATTGTTACAAGGCTAATAGGAGCAAGGAAACAATGTCATGTTCAGAATAACAATCAGTCCAATCCGAGACCCAAACCTACGATTGGCAAGAAACCAATCCAGGACACCCAAATGGGACAAAGCCCAAACACCCTATATGGGTCTAAAAACCCAGATCAATACAAATTTAGCACAAAGAGGCGTAAGATGCCTAAATCATACAATAACTCTCAACAGTGGGCCAAGCCCAGTCCAAATGGAACCAAACCTGGCCCAAACCCCAAGCCTAACCCTAACCCAAAGACAGCTACCACACACCCCTGCCCCAAACCGCCGACCACCATACCCAGGTGAACAACCACCACCAAAAATCTCGAACAAGGCTGCGAACAAGACCACCTTTCACATTGTTAAAACAGCTGCCCTCTTGTATCCTATAGGATCACAAGAAAGAAAGTAACATATAAAAGCTGGAAGCCGCATCAAGGCCTCAAGAAAACCTAGTCTCAGTTTGGTATTATGGGAAAACAAGTTAATTTATGGTATAGCTGTCAGAATCGAATGGGAGAGTTGGAGATCAGACCCTTCCATGGACAGACGTAGTGATAGGAAGAGAAAGAGCAGCTTGCAAGTCACAACTATAGGTTTCAAGGTGTGGAGGACTTTTTTGGTCAGCGATGAAGGTTTGGTACATGTAGGTGGTACTTTAGTTGTTTACAAGATGGAAGAAATTGAATGACCTTTTGTGGAACCAGGCTCCAATAGACAATGTAAAGCCTAGATTTCTGAGTTTATTGCATCGTTGTGTCACATGAACCTTAGCATGGATATTTTTCTCAATTTTGTTGGCAAATGGAGTGGTGAGAGTAGAATTGTGATTTAGGAATTCAGTATCTTATTGTTGAATCGTTGTATGCTTCCTGAATGCATGGATGGTGTTTCCTTAGGTGCCTTCTATGCTTGATTTGGTTATCAAAAAAGAAAAAGAAACTACCAGAAGTGTTGTGACAGTGCTGTGCAAATAAGAATTAGCTTCTGCCCATTTAATCGATACTAGATCAGTTTTACATTCCCAATAAAAGACAGTTCATATAGGACTGGACACATTATCAGTGTTGGGGTCAAGAAAACATACTTAAATGGTTTTCAACTTCTTATGTTTTGTCTCTACTCTTTGTTCTTTAAAATCTATTTAGGACTTTATCAGTTTTATCCTGTTCGTTATGTAGGCTATTTCTTTAAGAGAGGTAGAAGACATAGCATCTTTGGAGGAGAAGTTGGGACGCCCACTCTCAAAGCAGGAAAGAAGTAGAATAGGTGTGAGCAGCCTCAGGCTATTCTTGGAGGAGTTGCTGCAGAGAAGGTGGGTAGTTTTTATTCTACTCAAATGGAAGTGCAGTCAGTTCAGTTTTCTTTTTGTTACTTCTATTACTAAATAGTTCTATATTATTTCAAGGTATATGGATAGTGTTCCACTGATCATTCCGCTTCTTGAAAAAGAATATAGGAGCACAACAAGAAAGCTAAATGAAATAAATCAGGAACTCAGGTTTGTACTTTAAATTACTAATTGCAATGCAATCTCTTTTTTTTGGGTTGAGGAAGTTGAGGTGGAGAGCAACTTGAGATCTACACAGCACATTCACTAAAGGGAAGAGAGGAACAATAATGAGGGTGAACAAGTTTTCTTCTCTTGGGAAGTTGTTTTTTGGGGCGTTCACTGGGTGCTTAACACCTTTATTTTATGGTCTTCTGTATAAATTCTCTTTGTAATGACAGGCAAATGCCATTTTCTTCTTTATATTTTTCTGTTTTCTTTGTTTCCTCCCTTTAGCACTTTGGATGAAGTAAAACTGAAGGAGAAAGGAAGAGCTTTCCATGATCTGTTCCTGACCAAGGTCTCTTCAAACCCCATTACTCAGCTCTTTACAGTAATATTTTATTTACTCATTCGGTCCAAATTTGTGATTTTATTTAAAGAGGGTCCTCAAAGATTGTATGTGTGGTATGGAAGTTTTTTATATGTAAATCTGTGAAGACAATTCCTGTTAGATTTGGGCTTTTGTTGATAGTCCTTAGATTGTGTGGAATACCTTCTTCCAGTTACATACGAATGTGTTCTAAATTATTTGATATGAGGAGCAGTTTAATCTTGTCTTTCCTATTGGTGGATTCTGACAAAATTGTTCTTTATTTCTCAGTTGTCACTACTGCTGAAAGGGACCGTTGTTGCGCCTCCAGATAAGTTTGGTAAATTATTATGATCTTTCTTCCCTGTGCATAGGCTTAGCATGGTATATTGTATCTTGTGGTACTTTCTATTCTGAGGAGTTTTTTTTCTCTGTTTTTTTAATGAATGTCTCTCCAAATTTAGTCATGGTTACATTATCTACTATGTATGTTTTTTATGATTTGATTTTGATTTGGGTTGTTGTGTTACTTATTTTAGTGTCTTATGTTTGCAGGGGAAACACTACAAGACGAGAGGATTAATGGAGGGGCACTCATTGGCATTGATGGTCTTCAGTTCCCACAGAAGATAATACCTGTAAGCTTTAGTCTTGCCATGTCATTGATCTCTCTCTAAGCTGGATTATGTGGATATCTTGCATATTCTACAGCATAAGAACTACGGTACTCGCAAATTGTTTGGAACGTTTGCCCTCATTTCCATTTTTTTAATTATTGCAACTATCACTAATGTGGTTTCTTTTATGCGTTATACTTTTGTTCTCCCAAGTTTTTTTTTTTTTGCTTGGATCCCTACGGCCTACACTTATGACAATGTTAAACACGTACCTGTTAGGTTCTCCCATGGGCCCATGACTTTGCTTGATATTTTTATTTCCTATTGAAATCAGTGTCACTGATCTGGCCAACTCGTATACAGATAAATTAGGGATACAAAAAGTTTTTGTTTATCTTGCTTTGCATCCATATTTCACAAAATTCTCCTCAGAATATTTTTGGTTAAAGAATATAAGCACCTCCACACAAAGTTTTTTGTATTCTTTGTACTCATTGAAGAATCTTTTTGTTACTCCCTCTCATGTGCAATGCTTCTTGCGCGTCAAGATGCAAACATCCATGCATGCAGAGAGCTAATGCATATGGGAATAAATACAAGCAAATATACTTGAACCCAACACCTCCCGCAACATGAGCTCTGATAGCATGTTAGATGTTCAATTTTAGCCAAAAGCTGTAGCAGTTACGAGTGGGCCCAACAAAGTCTATCAAACTATCCTACGCTTGTAATTCAAGAGATTAATATAATGGGGGATTGCAATTGTAGACTTTTTTGGATATATTATTCCTCTTAGCTAACTCGGTTATTCATCTTCCATATGGTCAGACTAGCAGTTAGGATATTGGTTCACATTTATCCTTTTGACTTTTTTGTGTCTTCTTTTTTCCAATTTGGGTTAGAGCCCTGAATCTTAGTGACTCTATTAGGCTATTATGGATAATGATATTCTGTCCCTTCTGTTTTTTTTCAATGCAAGTAGAGAAACTTGTGTTCTATTGAGTGCAGAATTCAGGAATGCGTCTTTATGGGGGCGCTCAATATCACCGTGCAATGGCTGAATTCCGTTTTGTTGTCGGAGGAATCAAATGCCCTCCAATCACACGTGAAGAAATAGTAAATGCATGTGGAGTCGAAGATATTCATGATGGAACAAATTATTCTAGGTATCCCTGGTTTTCTGAGTTGCTCAGGAAAATTGATTTCTATCAAATTATTTGTCCTTGCTCTAATTTTCTTTTCCTTCTCTCTGTTTCTCTGAAATTAGGACAGCTTGTGTGATTGCTGTTGCAAAGGCCCGTGAAACATTTGAGCCTTTTCTTCATCAGGTGATAATTTTCATTTAGGGTTGAAAGTACTTTTGTTTTCTTTTGCCTCTTCTGCTTTTTGTAGTCTTGATTTATATAACTTCATGGACTTCGGTACAAATGCTTGATTCCAATGGAGGGTAGACCGCTTTTTAGGAGATGCTAACTAATGAGTTGTTTGTGGATACATTAATCCTTCAAAGATTAGGTACTATTCTCGGAATTAGAAGCTAGGTATATATAGTTTTTAAAGACTTTATAATCTAGTAGAAGGGTATTACTGTAACCAGAATCTAAAGAGGGAAAAGTAGTATGCATCCTGAATCATATATGTGGGAAAAATGTTAGCACCTTCCATTTCAGTTTTTTTTTGCTCAGTACTTTGTATTCCGGTTACTAATGTAAAATTTTGAACATATCAACCATACTACCTATTTGCATACGATATACAAATATAAACGGTCTAGATAGCCTTCTACACTCACGGAAGTTATTTTTATCCGTAGTTTACCTTCTTGACATTTTTTGGATCCTGTTGTATAAGCTATAGGTGTTCCTTAGGGTTTCTATTTACGAGTGCGATCAAAATTGCAAAACCCAGTATATAGTCTTTCTCGTCCATCCATATTGAAGCTGGGGTGGTGAGCTTGGAGCAGCTTTTCTTTCACTCTGTTCATATGACGGTTGGAGCCCTATATTTCTGCCTTTTATGTTTGCGGAGAATCAGAGGATGATTACCAAGGTTGTTAATCCCGTACCATACCGGCCGGTACGTATCGGATTGGAGGAGAACCGGTACTTTACACCTTTAATACTGTCCCGGCTCTGATTTCGGGTCCACCGGTGATTCCGGCCAGTACTATTTTTGGACCGATTGTGGCTGTAACTGGGATCCGACAAATATCGGGATGAGAGAGAGAGAGAGAGAGATGGTCTTTGAAGAGATGAGAGAAGAGTACGTATGAGTAGGAGAGATGAGTACGATGGGATTCGTGGTGGGATTAGGAGAGATGAGAGAGGAGTTCTCAGATTCTGGTTCTCCCTCTTGCACACACAGAGAGAGAGAGAGAGAGAGAGAGAGAGAGAGAGTCTGAATTTTTTGGGGCAGCGGCGGCCAAAGGAAAGGAAGAGAAGGACTTGTTTGGAATTACGGTTTGAACTTTGAATAGGATATGTCCCCAGCCCAAGGGCCAACACGTGAATAAAAGAGATCACTTCAAAAAATAAAAAAACACGTGAACGAGATCTGTATATAAGTAT
Organism: Rhododendron ferrugineum; assembly: GCA_025642025.1. Classification (NCBI taxonomy): domain Eukaryota; kingdom Viridiplantae; phylum Streptophyta; class Magnoliopsida; order Ericales; family Ericaceae; genus Rhododendron; species Rhododendron ferrugineum. The sequence continues at coordinate 10,214,193 of JAOTQK010000020.1, forward strand.
AATTGTTTATTGAGTAAAACTACAATATACTGGTGGGGTTTTTATTTTTTTGTAGTGTAATGGGGTATTTTCAAGTTATAATACACACACTGTCGGACCGCTTATCCACCATCTCTCCTAAAACCAATTGGTGGTAGGAAGGGTTTCAATTAAGTCTTTTATGG
>JAOTQK010000020.1:10233198-10256312 GCA_025642025.1 Rhododendron ferrugineum
CTAAATTAGTTTGACAAATATAGTTTTGCGTTAGCTCATGTGTTACTGGCATATTGTCAAAAGCTTCTTTTGATAATAAAGTCATTCTCACGCAGAAGGGTTTCAGTTTAATACCCTATTCAGTCAAATGATCTTGAAGCTTGAGTTCACGTTAGGGTTAGCCCAGAGGCTCTAGATTACAAGTCTGCAATGCCATGCTTTTTATAGCTTTTCTGGTTAAATGTATGCTATTTGTAACCCATTGAAAGTTGCTTGTCTAATCTTTTGGCGAGAAATGCTACAATGTCATCTTAGGCCATTTCCTACTGAAGCATGATAGGTAGATGTCCTGAATGCATCTTATGATACTTACTAGTTTATTTTTTCTCTTCTAATAGGTATTGCTGGCTAGGAGGACATGAAATATCAGTTATTTGAGTAGGTGAAGAAATTTGGTGTAGCTGGTGAACTGTGATTGCATGTTGTATCATTCATAACCGCATAAGAGGTGTAATGCTCAATGATCCTCTTTTAGATGAAGTTGACAGAGAACTACGAGAACAAGAACCTGTTCTTGAGAATGTATTAGGGCCGAAGACCTTTGATAGAAATGATGAAGATAGAGCAGGCAAACTAATTAGAACTTCTATCATGAATCATATGTGGCACGATTTCAATGTGCCAAATTAATGTATGAATGTTCATTTTATTTGAAGTTATGTGGTTATATTTCAGTTTCAAAACTTTGATTGTTGTTTTGTTTTCTTTCTAAGAGCATCCCTATTGTAATAAGCAAATGGGTGTGGATAAGCAAACTTAACAACAATGTTCAAAAACCACCTCACATTGTAATAAGCAAAGTTACAAGTCTTTTAACAAATAACCAAATTCTACTCATTCCATAATCAAATTTAATAACCAAAACTCAATAACCAAACCTATTACCAAACTCAAAACTCAATAATTTAAAAATATCCCACATTGGAATCGTCTCATTGAGACGAATAATTTGGTGTGGTTGGGAGCGTGATTGAAACTCGTTTGCAATTGGATATAGGTGCATTGTGTATTGTGAGGTTTTTTTTTGTTAGGGATGCAAAAATAACCAATGTGGAGGTAGAGATTGTTAAGTTTGATTATGAATTAAATGAATAATCAAATGCTGATGTGACACATTTTGATTATTCTCATTGCGGATGCTCTAAGTGTATAAATAGGGATTTGATGTCTTTTTTTTATTATTAATCTCGAGTTTAGAATTTTTCGAATTGTTTTTCACATTCTATCGTTTGTAACAACATGGAGCAATTTGAGGATTCAAGTCAAAATGAAAGTAAAAAGAAAAAGAATACGATGTTGACTCAAGAAATGGATAAATATCTAATTGAGGTGTTTGTCTTTAAATGCAATGAGAAAAACAAGATTGATAAAAGATTCAAAGAGGTTGCTTATACAGCTGTCTCTAATGAATTGAATGCAACTTGATGCTCAATATAACAATTTTAACTTCTATATGCAAGCAATAGCAATAGCTATAGCTATTTTTAATATTTATTTATTTAAACGCATATAAAAGGAACAAATCTATTTTATCCATAAGAAAGTTAATGCATGTAATATTTTTTTTCAAAAAATTCATGTATTTGATATTTATTTTTCTAAACAATCCATATGTTATTTTTAATCAGCCCATGTATTTGATATTGTTTTGTTGTAGTTGATGCTTTTGAAAATTTCCACTTTTTGTTTTGTTAGGCAGCAAACCCTTCGATGCAACGAACACAAGGAAGTAAAATCCTGGCTGCATGCATGTGTATCGACGAAGAGGAACGGTGATTCGTAGGGAGAGAGAGAGAGAGAGAGAGAGAGAGAGAGAGAGAGAGAAACTAAGATCTGCGAAGAAGACAGGTGATTCATTCGTCTCTCGATCGAACTTCAAGCCTCGATTCAGCATCTCATCTATCATCGTCCACCTAATCACCATTTTCGCAGACCAATCGATTCAGGTAAACACATGAACAGAACCTTGATTCCCCCGTACCCATGGTTTCCCGACGCCGTCCCCAAATACTGCAACATACCCGGTATGTACTTTTCCGTACTGGGCCGTTCCCGTACGCATTCCTGTACCCCATAGACACAGACGGAGGCAGGATTTGTACTCAGCAGGGCCCGAATCATATGTATTTCTACATTAGTAACACAAAAAATATAATCCAAATACATTTGAAACTATATAGTTCTGAGAATGGGACAAAATTGTGTGTATATAGGTAACCGACTAACCGCTGTTCAATATTGTACCTATGACCCAATAAAGGTTGATAACTTGAAATTTTAGGAGGTTTTGACCCATATATAGAAACTCTATGATATTTTATTCCATCGCGAGACTTGCAGGGGATCCTATAGTAACTTTTCCACATCAACCTCAAAAACTAGTATAATTAGTGGGAGTATTTGGAGTTGTGCAGGGGCTCGGGCACCCCCGGTGTCCGCCCCTGCCTATGGCGACTTTTCTGGCGTACACGAGCTTCATAGGTTCTCATAAAGTCTGTTCAATTACTGCTCCAAACTCAAAACGTTACTGTTCCAGAGAATGAGATATTTATAGGTTGAAAAACTTTCTTTGGTTGCTTTTATATCTGCTTGCGATTTGATATTAGACCAAAATTGCTTTTGGATTTTCATTTATTTTTTCTTGTGCTTTGCATGAGTATTTGCCCATCGAATTGGTAATTATGCGTTCTCAGAATCTCTTCTGGCATAGTTTTCTGTTTCTTGTTTGTCAAGTCAATTGTTTTGTGCGATTTAAGACCCAAGTCATTTAGTTGTGTTTATATGTGGTGGTGACAATTTTACTGATTTTACCTGCTCTAAATTTTCTTACATTTGACTGTACAGGCGCACACGTAAACATACTTTGAGGCAGTTCTGTACTTTTCTGTGCATGAATGAACACAAATGAATTTGGTTTTGGCAGCAAATTGAAGGCCACATACGCAGCCTAAATGAACTGAAAGGGTTATGCTTCACGTTTGTTGGAATTGATTAGAATTGCTTTACAAATGGTTTAGTCATGGAACTTATGGCTTCTGAAACCTTCTGAAGCAATGTCAACGCATGAACCAAAGCCTATAGAAAGAAAAGAAACAGGTATGTTTCACTTTTCTACAGAAAGAAAAGAAAAGAAACTGGCTTGTTGGGTGTTTTTGGTTTTATAGTATGACATTAATTCCGACAGTTTCATGTGTGATATGTTATTCTTCTGAGTTCTCTGTACACTTTTCCCTTGGTTTAATCCTTTTGTTAAGCATATTTTTCAACTGCCATTTCTTGATTTCTTTTCAACCTGCGGTTATCTAAATGAGGAGATCTTATTTAATTTTCTGTATGGTTGCACAGGACTAGAAGGGCATTTGGAAACAAAGTTGAACATCAAAGACAAGTCCCCATCCAAATTAGAAATTAAGGTATTAGAACTTGATGCTTTACTTCTCCCTAAAGTAAGTCGACCTTGATTGTGCCTAACAGGGGGTGAATAGTGCAATCACAGTTTCTACAGTTACCAGTCCAACTAAATATGTCAACCAAGTAACTAATCCATCCAATCATGCATGTCAGCCACATTATATATCACAGTATTAATACGTTGCGACTAATAATGATAGCAGTTGACATGTAAACCTTGACAAAAACTATTCTGAAAGAAATCTTCAGGCAGTTAGCCTGTAAATCATTCCACTAATTGCAAGAGTTCTACAGATTCAAAACGAAGTGGTATGGTACCACGTCAGCCAACCTCAAATTCTGTTCAATATCTCAGTGTAAGTGGAGGCTATGAGATCTTCATTTGTATAACAACTACCTTATGTGGGACATGCATTTTTATGAAATCGACAGAACCGCCTCAATGCTGATTGGGTTTTGGGCTGCTAGTGAGCGACTGTAGATGGGTTTTTTTGACACCTGCAGAGGCCAGTTGCTCGAGCAACTAAGCACCCTGTTGAATGGCTTATCCAGTTTTTGAGCCTCAATCCAATTTCAGAACATATATTAACTAAACGTAACTAGGACTATGCTTTGGTCAAAATAGAACATGGAGCCCTTCTTTGTTCTGGGAAAAAGGCCCCACGATAATGATGCCACTTGACCCTACCTACATCCTCCATGCTTTGCCATTAATGTGTTAGGATTTCCTTTTTGTCCAGAATTTTGGTGACTTCAATTGCATTAAGTTTTCAAGTACTGTTTAGGGCGTTGCATCCACTCTCATATTTTTTATAAAATGCTTGTTGATAAGTAAACTTACTAATCCTCCGCTTCTCCATGTAGAGTTTACCTGTCAATATAGTTGCTGGGTCACATGTTTGGGTGGAGGATCCTGAGGTAGTCTGGATAGATGGTGAGGTTGTGGAAGTTAATGGTGAAGAGATCAAAATTAACTGCTCATTGGGAAAGACGGTAAGTGCTTCCCCTTAGTTATCCCACATTAAATGCTTGCAAGGAAGTTGTTGGAGTTGATTTTTTATTTTTTTGGGGGAAAATTTGTCATTGCTTGGAAGGTCCCATTTTTGTGGCTTTCGTATTTTACATTTAACTTTGGTTGCCCATTTTGATGAAGGGTGTTGACTCTTTTCTTTCTTCTTGACATGCTGTTGGTTATGGATTGGACGATGTACTTATGAATTATGATTCAAGTCTTTTTGTCATTGTTCTCATGTATTCACATTCAACATGATACCTCCAATAGAAATTAAGCAAGTGACAGCTTCCTTCTATCATTCCCCTTGATGGCAAGTACCTAAGAGCTAGGATCACGATGATTCTGCTTTTGTTGCCTTTTTCATTATCGATTTTGGCACCTTTTTCATCTTCGATTGCCTGGCGAGCATCCAAAACCTCTCAATCCTTCTTCCTTATTCTTATTGGGACCAGAACCTTGCTGCTCTCACAAAGGAGTATGCCTGGGATACCTTGCCGAATTCTGTAGCCCATCCTGTACCGAGGATGATAATATAGATTGATAACGTAGACTAAGAGGTTGGAAGAATTGATACATGGGTGCTAAAAGATTGGGCAAGCATAGTATTATCAGATAACTTGGATTCAAGAATTTGAGGGGATTAATTCACATGAATTACAGCTATTGAGCAAGCTGTTACCTTGACTTTCTAGTTTCTAACCTATATGTCTGGTAAGCATCATGTTTAGGGTTTCATACAAAACCAAGCTATTCATGGGCAGCTCGAGGCTTGGCTCGTTCAGGGATCGGCTCGGTTCATTTAGTTAATGAGCTGAGCTCGAACATAATTTTTAGCTCATTTCTCGAGTTAGCTGTAGCTCAGCTTAGTTAAGTTTAGCTCCTATGTGCGGGCTTGGCTGTTTATAGAGGCTTGTTTAATACTCAAACTGAGCTCGAGTTCTCAAATACTAATTGAGCTGTAGCTCAAATATTTGCACTGCATTTTAAACGAGCTGAGCTTGAGCTCACTGAATTTCAAATGATCTGAGCAAAAACATCCTAAAACTCGGGTTGGCTCGTTTGATCCCCTAGTCCCATGCTGCATATTTTTGTTTCTTTCAAAATTAGTCTTGTCATTGTGTATTTATTGGTGGTCACTAACTTAAGTTTATGTGAAAAAACATCAACTATAACTGATTGGTCCAGCAGAATTGATGTAGTGAACCCCTTGATATAGTTTTCAAAAGAATAGATCAAGAGAGATTTGAACTTAAGATCAATTCAAGTGCGGAAGACCCTATAGGTAGCATGTCCTTGATTGGATTATTTAGCCTCGAAGGAATGCTTTTGAGTTTTTAGTTGCATGAATAGTGAGTTTTTCCCAGTCCCCCCACCCCACCCACTTTCTCATAAATTGCTGTTGTTGAGTTTTTCTTTCGTGTAGATGTTTATGAGTGGCACCATAATCGATGCTTGGCATCTCATCTTGGTGCTTATATATTGAATTTTAATTTTATGACCTAATCAAGAAGATGTATTACGTGATTGATAGAGAGGTTTGCCAACATTGCCCGTTGGTTGTATTTGTGACATGTTTGTTACCATCTTTGGTTCTTTCTAATTAATTGGGCAGTAAATTAGTTTTCCAAATTCATCTACTGCCATTTTGGTAAAGTAGGCATAACAATAGGTTTCGTTCCCCAACAACAACTCTTTACCACTCTTTCGGAGATTGTGTCATATGCATTGATTTGCACATTCCTCACTCGTTCTATTTCATGCAACTAGTGATAATTTGATAGACAACTGTAATATGCACAGTTATCCAACTCCATTACCTGATAAGAATTGAGTCTTTGGCGTTGTTAGGATGAGTATTTCCTCAATGACACTGAATTTTAGTTGGAGATCATTTTGGGTATGACTAATTTGTTTATAATGTAGGTTGTCGCTAATGCACATAAGGTGTATCCAAAAGACATTGAAGCTCCTCCATGCGGTGTGGATGATATGACAAAACTGGCTTACCTGCATGAACCCGGGGTTCTTCAGAACTTGAGATGTCGATATGACATGAATGAAATATACGTGAGTATTTCTCGTATGACATGTAGGCATCTTGCTTTCGTACCATTTATTCATTTTCAAAAATTTGGCTGACTTATGCTATTGCTATTGGGTTGTATTTGGTGCTTGGGCTGCTTCTCAAAATTGAATAATCAGTTGAAACTCCAAAACTAGTGTGCATAAGCTGCATGCTAAATCAATACACGCAACTTATGGATGGGCCTTGATTATGTTGTTTCCATATTGAAATACACTTATAAAACTGTAATTAGCTACTACTCCGTAGAATAGCGGTTGAGATCGAGTATCGGTTTTCAGGGAATGAATGGCTGAGTTACTGACAATTGCAATTAATTTCTACATTAATTCGAGGAAAATGATTTGGGTTTGGTTATAAGAAATCTATGATTAGTCTAAGCAGTGATGAAGAACTATGGGTGAGAAGTTCTAGGGTTTCAAATCCATTAACATCACCTAGAATAGACCCAGTTACCAATTCAAATCAATTATGATTATGCTAGGGTTTACAATCCCTACCAATAATCACTAAGGAGATTACTACCATTTGTCAATCGGCATAGACTATCTTGCCCTAGCACGAATTGTCTTACTAGCACGATCTGTGTCGCTGTACAAAACATCTAATAGCATGACTTATCTGTCTTAGAAGAATCTATTTCAATCATCCAAATCGCAAAACAATAAGAACCATTGCTTGACCATAATTAATATCGCAAATATAAACATGAAGATAAATGGAAAATATTGAAACCCATTCAATTAAATTAAAAGTATCCTTGTCGTAAAACTTTGTTTGCTTGGATGGTAGTTTAGCCGCTCATGGAGGATTGGATATTCAAGTCTTCAGTGGGAGCTTTGGGATCTCTCTCTTTCCTATTCTGTAGCCCTTGGAATGTTTAGAACCCTTAAAATGAATTACGGGAGGCTATTTATATGTAGGGGCTTTCAAAACGCGCAAGAATGGCAATTTTGCGTCAAAAACTAGTGTCCACCATCTGGACATACATGACCACCGTCTGGAGGGATTTTCCAGAAGGCTTGGTCTTTAAATTTGACTGATGGGCTTCCACACGGATTTTGCTTACTCAGCATTGTTCGCTCCACTTGTCAGCCTGTTTTGACCCTGCAAACGTTCAAGTTGGGAAATGCCTATTTCATTCAAAGTTGTGGCTTTCTGAATTGGCTTTGCAACCCTACTTGAATCACGGACGACGGAGCAAAAAGATATGGTCAAAATACTGAAGGCTGTGCTGAGTCACTTCCAATTTGGGAGTGAATCAATCTCTTGATTTTACTTACCTTCCAAATTGGATTGCTTTAGATTTCCTCAGAGGGTCCAAGTATTCAATGCTTCTCACTGTTCGTTTCACTCACCTCCAAGGCCTCCCATCATCGCGGCAACCATCCAAAGGCTTATTATTAGTCGCTTTTCACGTTCAATAATTGTCAAAACCTAAAAAACACGAAATATGCCAATCCAACCAAGTAATAAGATAAATGGTTGAACCAAACCTTACTTAGGCACTTATCAGGCCTGCTGTGCATGTGAGCTCGGAATGCTTAGCATTTCTGTGTTTTGAAGCTAACTGGTCTGTTTTGGTTTCAGACTTACACCGGTAGCATATTAATAGCTGTGAACCCTTTTCAAAGGCTACCTCATTTATATGACCGTCATATGATGGAACAATATAAAGGGGCTTCGCTTGGCGAGCTGAGCCCTCACCCTTTTGCCATTGCAGATGCTGCATACAGGTACTTATTGTTCTGTCTCAAAATTTTAGCTCAAAAAGTTAAAGTTTCACAACTAACAATGATCATGTTGAATGCAGGCAGATGATTAGTGAGGGAATAAGTCAGTCAATTTTGGTTAGTGGAGAAAGTGGAGCGGGTAAAACAGAGAGCACAAAAATGCTTATGCGCTATCTTGCCTATATGGGAGGGAGATATGCTGCTGAGGGAAGGACCGTAGAGCAGCAAGTCCTAGAGGTACATTTGTCACTGGGTAACGGTTTTACTATTGGCATTTCATTCATAATGATGCTTTGTGCTTTCTATCCTTTTAACCTCTGGTAATAAAACTTTCTTTGCTGTTAAAAAAAAAAACGGTTTTACGATTGGATACTTTAATTCTATTACTTCTGCTTAGATACATAGCTCGCACCATTATTTGTTGGATTCTTTCTAGTTTTATCCTTGCTTTTTGTTTGGTTGGCAGTCTAATCCTGTTCTAGAAGCATTTGGGAATGCTAAGACTGTGAGGAACAACAATTCAAGGTGGAAAGCATTTTGTTCAACATTTCCTTCACTTACAGAGGTTTCTATTATCTGTTTAGCTAATCATTTTTTCGCTTATTATGTATGTTTCAGTCGTTTTGGTAAGTTTGTGGAGATCCAGTTTGACCAATCGGGGAAGATTTCAGGAGCTGCCATTAGGACTTATCTACTTGAACGATCACGTGTTTGTCAAGTATCTGATCCTGAGAGAAATTATCATTGCTTCTATATGCTGTGTGCCGCACCAAAGGAGGTAACTGAACTTTTCCATGCTTATGGAATTTTCTCATGGCGGAGTCCTTGATACAAGATAATGAATTATATTGTCTGTGCATATAACCTTTAGCACCCTCTTTTTCACTTTAAAGTTCTTACTAATATGATCTTTTACGGTATCCTATGTTGTGGAATGGCAAGCTAGTTAACATAAAAAGGCCTGAATGTTAATCCCAACTACACTGCAAACTAATTTATTGTCATAAAAGGATGAATCATGGCATGCAGTTGGTAAGAAGCTGATTACTAATTAGCTATTGGTGCAGCTGGTGACAAAATCTTGTGTGGTACAAATGTTTTTTTTTCCCGTGGACGTCTCATGGCATTGCTGGTTAGAAAATCTTGTCTTTTGTGATGTTGTGACTAGGTTTTTGCTGCAAACTCCAATACCAGTGGTCTCATGATTTGCCACTGGCATGAGTTCTGTCATTTCCTGCCAGGAGGACGGGGGAAGGGGAAGTTATTAAGATTTGTTTTCATGTAGCCTTGGTTGTCTTAACTCATTTGTAAAACAATTCGGTTTCCTATTGTCATAGTGTTTATTTCTTTCTTAAATATGATGTTTGGATTAATTTTCTTGTACTGCCTGTAGGACATTGAGAGGTACAAACTGGGAAATCCAAGGATGTTCCACTACCTGAATCAATCAAATTGTTATGAGCTGGATGGATTGGATGATTCAATTGAATACCTTGCAACAAGGAGGGCTATGGATATTGTTGGGATCAGTTCTGAAGAACAGGTACTGGTATCTTGTTATAACATCTATCTTTGTTTTATAGGGGGTATCTTGTTACCTTACTAAAATATTGATAATAACTCCTTCTGCAGGACGCAATTTTCCGAGTTGTGGCTGCAACTCTTCATTTGGGAAACATTGAATTTGTCAAGGGCATAGATACAGATTCGTCTGAACCTGAGGACGATAAATCTTGGTTCCATTTAAGAACTGCGTCTGAGCTTTTAATGTAAGCGACCTTTTGCATTTTTTATGTTGTTGAAGGAAACCACATTTTGTGTTTTAATGGCCAGAAGGGTAAAAGAAATTTGAATCGGCAAGTCTTGTTTAGGTGTGATGAGAAGTCTCTTGAAGATTCCTTGTGTAAACGTGTTATTGTGACTCGTGATGAGACCATAACAAAATGCCTCGATCCAAATGCTGCAGCTGTCAGTCGAGATGCTTTGGCCAAAATTCTTTACTCCAGATTATTCGATTGGTAAGCTTCAGTGAGAAGGGTAGATTTTGCATTCGTTGTTTGTTGTTAACTTCTTGTATCTTGTTTGTGCTATTACTTAAGGTTTCTGTCAACTTTTGATACAGGCTTGTGAACAAGATAAATAACTCCATCGGTCAAGATCGGGATTCCAAATTCTTGATTGGGGTTCTGGATATTTACGGGTTCGAGAGTTTCACGACAAACAGGTGCTTAAGCGGTATGCTTTTGTTTTCATCATTTATAGTGGTTTATTTCTTGCAGAGTATTGCATGAAAACCATGTTTCTTATTCATTCGGGAATATGCTATTATCTGATAGTAAAATACTCGAGCCTATGGTGCACTTTGACTTGGTTTGATGACTTTTCATGTTATTGGTGTTTTGACTTTCCCCTTCAATCCATTGGTTGTAATTGCATGCAAACACTCTCCGATATTGGAAATTGGAAAACTTTTGACTCTGCTATTGTGTTACCATCATGCACAGAGACTCGAATCCGTAAAAGATTTTAGATTCTATGTTGGGTGAATGTCATTGTATAGCGTTTTTTATGTGTATATTATATTGTGAAATTCAAGAGTTTTACATTTAATGTTTTCTTTTATTTCATTAATTGATGTTATTTGATTCTATTCAGTTTTGAGCAGTTCTGCATCAATCTAACCAATGAGAAACTGCAGCAACATTTCAATCAGGTTTGTGCATTAAATATTTTCTATATGTATTCAAGCATTCCTTGAAATTGCTTCATAAATTCATAAAACATAATATCTCTCAAAATTTGGCAGCATGTCTTCAAGATGGAGCAAGAAGAATATACAAAAGAAGAAATTGACTGGAGCTATATAGAGTTCATTGATAATCGAGATATTCTTGATCTCCTTGAAAAGGTTTGGTTCTGTCTTTAAATTAAATTACTGTCACAAGTTGTCTTCTTATACTTTCATGGTGATAGCCAAAGGTAAACCGGGTTAGAGTTTTAAAGCTACTTGGGGTCGAGATCTTTTATCTCCTTTTTTGTTCACATTAGTGGTTGATGTGTTGGTTATATTGTTGGATAGGGTTTAGTAGATTGGTTTGTGATAGGTAGTGAGATAGTCCAAGTATCTCATGTATCATTCGATGATGATTCTCCAGGTGAGGAGGTTAAAGGTTAATTTGCTTTCAATTTGTTTTTGCTTTAAATGGTGTTTTGGGTTATAGGAAAATATAAGGAAGAATCATGATAGTCCAAGTTAATTTTACATTGGAACATTTGAAAAGATGGTTGGGTTGTTGGGATGTTCCCTTGAATCTTTGTCCTCGATGTACATAGGTCTTTGTTCGGAATATAATCTGGTTCTATTGATTGGGACTACAGTAAGGGATTGAAGCGCGAAAACGGGCAACGAGAGGTTTATTTTGGCTTGATCGATCTTATGAAGGATACATATATACTATCTATAGTACTATCCCTAGTGAGAGTTCCAGTGAGAGTGATACATAAGATTGAGAAGATATTTGGAGACTTTTGTGGTAAGGTAGTATGATAAAGGTTAAAAAGATCATATCATGTGTTGGGGTGGGCTTTCTCTTACTAAAAGGAGGGGGAGGGCCAGTCTTGCTTTCGGGAACAATGTAAATAAAGGGAATGGGATTCTCATGTACTTATATGAGGGAACTTGGGTGTCCAAGTAAACAATTTGAAGGTCATTTGCAGTTTCCTCTTTTCTTTGAAATCTTATTGGCAAACATTGGGAAGAAATTTGCTTTGGGAGGATGTAAGGTGGGTGAAGTTTCTTTTGATCATTTATTCCATTTTTTTTTTTAAACTTCTTATCTCAGTCCTGTGATCTTTCTGTTGCCTCAATTGTTACCTCTTTTAGTCTTATCATCTCTCCGAATTCCACTTTGGTTGGAATACTTAGTCAATGAACCTGCTTCTTGGTAAAACATTATTGGTGGTGTTATCATTGAAACAGTCAGTTCGAAAGAATTGTGAGTTGGGTGAGTTCGCCATTGACGACATGAGAGAGAGAGAGAGAGAGAGAGAAGGAGAGAGAGAGAGAGAGAGAGAGAGAGAGAGGGAGTATGGAGTGGCGGACCAGCATACCTCTAACTTGTTGATTGTTGGTTCATTGTGGAGGTATCTCTGCATCCCATGATTAGCCCTCGAGTGTTGTACCACAGGCTGCAAGGTAGCCTGTAGATATGATATGTCGTGGGATGTCAGAGGGGTTGTCACTGTCTTTATTGGTATCTTTCTTCTTTAAGACAGGTCAAGGTGCAAATCACCCTCGAGGGTGGGGATGGAAAGGCGCCTTCATGGACCCTTAGATGCTAGTCTCCAGGCCATGCATTGTCAGGTGATTACAAGTGAGGTTCCTTGGCCCTGGTTCTGGTCTGGGCAATAATTGCTAGGTTAGAGTGTTTTCAAGAGATCTTGGAGAGTAGGGCACTGCTCAGTGGGGCTACCTAGGCGAATTAAGTAGCAGAGCCAGCACCATGTGTGGGCTCTGTGACTTCTAAGGGATAAGTATGGGAGGCGGCACACTTGGATGGAAAGCAACTTGCCTAATGTCATCTGTTGAGGCTGGCATGTTGCACCAGCTTCCATGGAAAAACCAGCTAGTAGATTATGTCAAGCTGTACACATGCACCTACAAAAGCAAACCATAGGTTCTTTAAACTTCAACATGTAACTGCTTGATTCTGAATTCAATAATGCATCTATGAAACTTTTTGCATTCTGAAACCATTTAGGGAATAAATGTATCCTGTATGGCACTGTTCACCTATTTGGTGATGGCCCATGAAAGTGAAACTAGTTTCATCTGTGTTTTCATGTACTTGATGTACTTGTACTCAAATCTCAGGGGACTTTTTTCAGTTAACAGCTTTTTGAAGTTGGTAGCTATAATAAACTCGAAATTGATCCCTAATTGATTGTTGGAGGTCTTTACTTTTCACTATTCTTCTCATACGATTCACACCATGCAACCTGTTATCAATAGTTTTGGGACCTGAACTGCTTATCATCTTGGAAAAAGGGCTGGGCCATTGTCCGCCGCACGCTGGGTATGCCTAGGTGTATATGAAAATGAACTTTGTAGGTGGCTAGATTGTGGATTAGAGTGGTGAACTGCAAGTACGGAGTTGGTTTCTGGGGATGGACCTTTAAAGTTGTTAGGGATTCTCGTGGGTTGAGCTTATGGACATCAGAACTGGGTGGGTCTTACTTGACATCCTCGCTGCATGGTAGAGAACGGAAGAAGAGGGAACTGATAGGTGGTGGGTGAGGATGAATTAACCTCGCCATTGGCAGAGATATTTCATTTTGGCGCCAACAAAGAAGTCTTGGTTTCTGTGATTGTCATCGATTTGCGGAGAGGCTTATGATATGGGAGCCTATTGTTGTTATGCCTTCTTTCAGGATTGGATACTTCAGGAGGTTGAGACCTTTATGCATCGTTTGTACAAGTCCAGAGCCACGCAGAGGGGGAGGATGAAATAGGATGGAAAGGGCAACTGAGGGTTTTTGCCTTTTTGGAAGACCGGTGCTTCCTCTAACGTTGCCCTTTTGTTTGAATGCAAAACATACAGATGGGTGCCACTAAGGTTAGGCCCTGCAAGTGGAGTGGTAGCCAAGTGGTAGGCACCATGTACTCCCATGCATTTGACTGGGCTTCAAACCTCACTAACTACAACTAACACTCCTTACTTAGACCGTGCGAAAAAAAGGTTAGGCCCTGGGCTTAGCCCTAGTGATCCATCCCTGTGATCGTGTGACAGTCACTTTATGCTCCAACGGGGATGTGGTCTCTTGGGAGTTAAGGTTCCTGTGATATCTCTCGACTCTTGAGTGAAGACAAACAAGACCACTAGAAACTCCTGGTACCAGCACTGCTTATGATTCCCATGGGTGATTGAGAAAGTTAAAACACAAAATCTGTTGGTACTAAGCAACAGATCACATAAAAAATGATGCAAAACATGCTCAGATACGTACAGACGGATGTTGCAGAACCTAACTATTTCCATACGAGTGAAAGGAACCTGAATGAAAAGGCTTTTTATTTACCTTTGAAATGATGAGTGCACTTGGCAATTGTTGGATTCTCTGGATTGAACAAGCCATTCGAAAACTGTTTCACTCATTATGTGAACAGAAGGTACCAGTCAGTGGTCTGCCACGTTCAACCGGTGTGTGTTCTGGTTTTTAAGCATAACCTTGTATGATGTACGTTAAAAATCTTGGTAAGATAAACTGAAATTTGTATTACTGTCCATTTTAGACATAAGTTCTCGCATGATGGCCTTCAATTATATGTGATGTGTTTTGGTGCCTGAATTATTTTCTAACTCGGCATTGTCAAAGCTTCTATTGTCCTTTTCGGAATCTGCAGTTTCTGCTTCGTTATAGTTCTGATGAGACTTGGTTTTACATTTGTTTCCAGTGACCTATTTTTGATGTATTTCTTTCATATCTCTATTATTTCAGAAACCTGGTGGTGTCATTGCTCTTTTGGATGAGGCTTGGTAAGTAGAACATAAACAGAAATGCTCTTAATGTTAATTCCCTTTCGTGTCGTTTTATTTGTAAAGTTTATACCCTTTATATCATTGTTCATATTGTAGTCTTGTTCACTATTTGGTTTGCGTTTATAAGATGCTGACTTGCTTATTGATTGTAGTATGTTTCCGAGATCAACACATGAAACATTTGCAGAAAAACTATACCAGACATTCAAAGATCATAAACGGTTCAGCAAGCCAAAATTGTCACGTACGGACTTCACCATTTGTCACTATGCCGGTGATGTACGTAGCTTTCGTTTACTTAAATCGCTGTGGTAGGACTTAACTTTAGATTGGTAGCAAAAAATGTACTTGACCTTAACGAAAGAAGTAATTGATTTCAGGTCACTTATCAAACTGAGTTTTTTCTGGACAAAAACAAAGATTACGTTGTTGCGGAGCATCAGGCACTCCTGAGTGCTTCAACTTGCTCCTTTGTGTCAGGCTTGTTCCCTCCGTTACCTGAGGAATCTTCAAAATCATCAAAGTTCTCATCAATAGGTTCTCGGTTTAAGGTATGATATTCTAGTAAGTTGATTCAAACTATGTTTCGTTTTTTCTTAAGTTGTGCATCTGTCATGTAATTGCATGCAGCAACAATTGCAATTGTTACTTGAAACGCTTGGTACAACTGAGCCACATTATATTCGATGTGTAAAGCCAAATAATCTTCTGAAGCCTTCGGTCTTCGAGAATTCAAATGTACTCCAACAACTCCGGTGTGGGGTGAGTTGATTTCTTTGATCATTCACTAAGCTTTGTTAATATGCATGCTTCTGCATGCACTTAGAATTGGACGTGCACTTGATACGTGTTTTACTCCAGGGAGTCATGGAGGCAATTAGGATCAGTTGTGCTGGATTCCCCACTAGGAGAACATTTGATGAATTCATAAGTCGTTTTCGCGTCATTGCTCCTGATGTTTTGGATGGACGGTAGTTGCATTAACTCTGCTAACATCTATTTACCTCTATTCCTTTTTTGGCCTTTCATTTATCTGCTGCCATTTAACTTTTGGCTTATCTACTTGTTTGGTCCTTACAAAATAGTCCCCATTTCATTTCTGTCCTTATAAATTTTTTGGTTTCAATTTCACCCTTATAGTTTAGAACGATATTCAATATTACCCTTTCCGTCAAGAAATGTACGGAAATGGACTATTTGGACAACACGGAAATGGACTATTTGGACAACAGGAGGCTGATGTGGTACATATTTTTTTACATGGTGGACAGTGGCCCCCCACCCCCTTTCCTTCCCCAAGATTGTTCCACCCAGAATCCCCTCACGTTCTTGGCGAAATCATCCATGGAAGGGAACTCACCACCCATTTGGCCCCAACCCACCACCGCCTTCCTCCGCCTTCGCCACTGCTTTTTGACCCAGTCATTCCATTCTCCAGCCCTATTACCTCCCACCTCTCTCTCTCCCCCCTCCCAAATTCAATTCACAAAGCCTTTTAACCAAAATGTGATTTCTACACACCAAACAATTTACGTTATACAGGAAATAAGATCTGGTTCTATGGTTTGTGGAGAAATTGCTTTAAATGTGCCTTTCTTTCTTTCTTTCTTTCGCGCCTGCTACGATTTGAATTTTTAAAGAACCCAAAACCCTAACATTTTACTGTATAACTCAAAAATGGTCCAGAAATGTTCAAAACCCTAAATTGTACTCGTATTTTTTTAATTTTTTTAGAGAGACCTTAAATCCCCCAAAATGCTCTGTTTCTTGATTATGTGTGATTTCTGGTGTTGGTGGATGAGAGAGAGAGAGAGAGAGAGAGGCTGACTTGGGAGGCCCCCTCTCAAATCCTCCGACCCAATTCGGTCAAGAGAGGCTGGGACTTACTGACCATCTTGCTCGTAGTGTTCGCGATTCTCAGTGGCATTTTTGCCAAGAAAAACGACAACGAATCGACCACCTCCACCGCCAATGAAAACAACATGGGCCATATGGCTTTGAGTTCAACTGTTGGATCTCAGCCTTTTGGTTTTCCGATGATTTCAAAGTGAACATGTACCGATCACCACCGTCGTGCATGGCCAGAGCGAGGTGGAGAGGGACGGTTTTGGAATTAAGGTTATTTTGGTGGATACATTTGTGGTCCGTCCATAGTCACCTCGTAAGTGAAAGGGGTGGGGAGCCACTCACTGTCCACCGTGTACAAATATGTTCCACATCAGCCTCCCGTTATCAACATAGTCTATTTCCGTCCATTTCTTGACGGAAAGAGTAACATTGAATTTCGTTATAACCATAAGGGTAAAATTGAAACCAAAAAATTTGTAAGAACGAAAATGAAACGGGGACTCTTTTATTAGGACCAAACAAGTAGATAAGCCTTAACTTTTCGAACTGTATTAACTTCTTGTCCATTATTTAAAAATTGATAGCTACGACGAGATCACTGCTTCCAAGAGGCTGTTGGAGAAGGTGGGCCTTGAAGGTTATCAGGTACATTTCCTAGTATCTCAGATTGATTCAAACTTGTTACTCAACCATCGATCTATCTTTTCTTTGTAGCTCTTATGTAATTGATGTTTATCCATTATTGCTTTTGTGTGTGTAGAAAAATGGATGAAATATAAGATTATCTTAAAGGTTTGCTTTGTATAAAGAGCTATTGTCATCAGGGTATAAAGGCATGAAATCCACAAGCATTCCTTGTCGTGCATAATAGGTGCATTGATGGATACTAAATTCATCTAACCTTAAAATCTTCGATGGGACATGTCCTAAAAAATGGCGTGTCTTTGTTGCGTCTTCAATGTGAGAGAAGAATGCAAAAGAGAACCAAATTATAGTCTATTGGAAATGAGAGTGGTAATCAATAATATGAATTTAACCACTAGGTTAATCCAAACCCTAAATAACCCTAAGAAACTTAAAGTCTAAACTACCCTTATGGGACAAGGTAAATAACACGAACAGAAATAACTACTAGCTTATGTATCCAAACATTAGTAACCGTAAGAAATTTCAAGTCTACACTTGTGGAACAAGACAAATAACATGAACATAAATACTAATAACATTTTGCGCATGTGAAAACAAAAGATCAGAATTGTGAAAAATTTGAATAGTACTTTTATCATTACAACAAAGAAGCATTAAGGAAGGGTGACACCCATATCAGATAAAACTTAAAAGCCATCGAAGCCAAAGTATTTCGGAGGTAGCATTAGCCATAGTACGATGTTCTGCTTCAGCAATAGAGCAAACAATAAAATAATGCTTCTTGCTTTACCAGAAAAATGCAAAAGCCAAAGGTGGACTGGCAATAAGATAAATGGCATGCCCAATCAGCAATAGCACAAGCTGGAAGAGTCAAGCTTAACGTAGTAGTAGTAAACACTGAACAACAGTATCACGAATCATATCACACAATATTCAACAAAGCAGTCCAATACTCCAATGAGTAGATCGTGGGGCATAAACCAATTGAATAACAATATGAACATCATAGACAATACAAGCCGAGTGATAAGAGATGACATAAGCACCTGACTAGCTCATGATACTTCGTAGGATCAAGTGGAACGCCATGTGAGGCTAAAAACTTAGCATGTAATTTATTAAGGGTATGAACATGTTGGGATTAAACGCGGAAGCACCCAAGCGCCGAGATTCGAACACAACCACAATTGCAACCAATGGAAGTTCGATGAAAAATAAAATAGAGAGAGACACGCAAGATATACGCGGTTCGGCAAAAATCTGCCTACTCCACGGAGAGGATCCCGTTCTTTTCACTATGAGAATTTCCGTACAAGTACACTTGAGTATGAAATAACCCACACCCAAATCTTATACACTCACTCATACTAGAACACACTCTCACCAAGTACTAGACTTGACCCTTGCACACACAAAACTTACGGTAGAAAAATCCGTGTACCCAGCAGCTCCCAAAGGAGCTGCCCCCACACACAAACTGTTTTTCTTCCGCTCTTACTCTCTCTGTGTGTCTTCTGAAAAAAACTCTCCCTCAATGCCATTATATAGGCTCCAACGCATGCAATCAATACACTTTACATTTTCAATGCATGAAAATGTAAAGCCACGTACGTCAACAAAGAGCAAGGGACCAGGTATCACTAGCAAACTTTTCGGGAACCAAAGAGTAATTAAACTTGTGCAAGACTTTGACTTGGGTGGAATTTGAACCAACACCATTGGGAACCCGAACCATCCCAACAACGGTCTTGCCATTAGTCTGAGTAGGGCATGATAAAGAATGCCCTTTACATACTCAGACTACGAAGAGAGATAACCTTTGGGCGAAGAGGCAACCTCAATGCGGAAAAAAAAAGAAAACCGTAAAGGGCTCAAATCTTTCATTTCAAACTACAAAAGAGATGAATCTTCAACTCATTTATAGCTGCACAATCCAGTGTTCTAAATGGCGGTCTCGGCGGTAGGTCAGCGCCATGATTTCACCCTCGGCGGCTCGTTCGGCGGATAGGGAGATTTGGCAGAGCTTGGCGGCCGTCTTGGCAGAACTTGGTGAAGCTAGGCGGCTGTCTTGGTGGGCTTGGCGGAGCTTGATTGCCTTAAAAAAAATTAAATATATATTTAAAACAAAAAACGCCGAATCGCTTGGCGGCCTAGGCACTTGGCGGCGGGTTGCCGCCCGACTAGCGCCGAGCACCATATAGAACACTGGCACAATCTGAACTAGTAATGATCATATTATCCGTATAGAGCAGTAGAAGAACCAGACCATGAGAAATGTGGCTAACTCCTGAAAGACCTCATAAGTCATACCAAGCAAGAGGAGATTGTTTTAAGGGTGTAGGGAGCACGTTGCAAGCAAAAAAGCAAGTCCAGACACATGAGAAAAGCCCGAAGGATGGTGCATATAAACTTCTCCAGGGAATACCCATTGAAGAATGTATTTTTAACATCGAATTGAAAAAGAGGCCATTGTTGCACAGTAGCCACATAAATCAAAGTGTGAATAGTGGTCATCTTTGCAACTATGGCTACGGTTTCCTTGTAATCAATCTCATATTCTCGGGAAAACCCCTTAACAACTATGCGGGCTTTATACCACTCCAAATAGAATGGGTCTTCACTTTGTAAGCCCATTTGTAGCCAATAAGATTGTTACCGTCTGGTAAAGGAACCAACTACAAGTGTGAGTTTTAGAAAGAGCAGTTATAGGATTTTGATTTAAAGTATGTATGGAACAAAAACAAATGATACGAAGGAGAAAAACAAATATTAGTGAAATCAAGTCTAACTGGTGGATTATGATAACGAGTAGGATAAATGGAAGACAACTCAATAGGAATATGCAAGCTTTCCAGAGTATAAAGGTCACCAGCTCAACGTCTTGTCCCAATTTGCTTCTTAGACATTCGATCATGTACAAACAAAGAGAAATGACTTGCATTTGATCTTCTAACGTGATTCCAAGTGGCAAAAAAGTCTGAGATGAGAATGGTGGCCAGAAACTCTGATCCAAAATAAGTCTAGCTGAGGTAGCTAGCAGAAAAATCTGATCTGGAGGGTGGTTGTTGACTATGAGCAAAAGCTATCTGAAGGTTGTTGGGGACAAACAGAGATCACAATGATATGACCCGATGTCTGTTGTCGCTGGAGGTCAGAAAAGGTTATGGAGAAGTCGTTGAAGTTTCAACAAGTGTCCAACAAGGTTTTGCAACTGGTTGTGTGTTGCAGATTGGGTGCCAAAAGCTTCGATTACCAGGGGTCAAACAGATGTTGCCATAAGTTAGAATAGGTTATGTTGAGGTTGCAGGATGTTGGGCAAGGTTTCGGCAAGCTTGTCACTTGCTTTATGTTGCAGACAGAGCAAATCCGCGGCAAAAAATTTGCTCCAAGATTTATGGAGCCCCGACGAGGTCACGGGAGGTTGAAAAAGAGTCCAGTGTAAATCAGTGGTTATTGTAGATCAAGATACAAGCTTCAAAAGAACCAGATTCGGGGCAAAACTGTTGAGGTAGAGGATTGCTGAAGGTTATCAAGTTCTGCCGGAGGTGTGCTGAACTGCGCAATGGCTAACATGAGTGTTGTTGGTTGCAGATGCACAAGAGAGATGATTGCAGATGCAGATGGGTCACACCAAGAGGGAGAGAGAACCCTGCAAACCCTTGCAGCAGCAGTAGGTGATAGAAACACATACTATTCTCAAACCTGCTCTATTACCAGGATAGAATGTAAAAAGAGAACCAAAGTACGGTCCATTGGAATGGAAGTGATAATCCATAATACAAAGTCAACCATATGTTCATTACCTAAGTAACCCAAGAAACATTAAGTCTAAAATATCTTTGCGGAACAAGATAAATAACAGAAACATAAATACTAATGACAATGCGGTGACATTGAGCACTCAAGCATTCCTTGTCGTGCATATTAGGTGTGCATGTATAAGTATGGTGTTAGATTCATCTGCTCCTTTCAATCTTCAATTGGATATTGTTCTTGTTGAATGTCTTCTCTCCCACAAATAAAACGAGATGTGTCTTTGTTGTGTCTTCGACATGAGCACTTGTAGCTTGGATGTTTTAGTTGAACCATCATAACCCTTTATTCATAACCCTTTATTCTAAGCCCACCAGCAAGATTTAATGAGTTTTGATATATTAAGTGTATAATATATTTTGTGGTTACTTTTTTCCCTAGAAAAAAGAGAAATAAACTTTATATGCAACTCATTGGACTGCTGAGCCACTAGAATATCTGAAGTTACATTCACTAAACCAGTTCTACTGAGGCAATAAGATTCTAGTTGGTCCTCTTGTAACAGATTGGTAAAACCAAAGTGTTTCTTAGAGCTGGTCAGATGGCAGAACTAGATGCTCGACGGAGTGAAGTTTTAGGAAGATCTGCGTGCATTATCCAGAGAAAAGTACGTTCGTGCTTTGCACGCAAAAGCTTTTTTGCATTGCGGTTGTCCGCTGTCCAAATTCAAGCTCTGTGTAGAGGTATCAATTGTTTTTTGATGTATCATATCTGCATCTTGCTGATGACTTCAGAATATCAGATTGACATAGTATTGCTGACAAATTAAATTATACTCGACCTTTTGTTGTTGGTTTCCTGAGTTAATTTTAGGACAAATTTCACGATGTTGCTATGATAGCATGAGGAGGAATGCTGCTAGTTTGAGGATCCAGAAAGACACATGCATGTATCTTTCGAGGAGGGCATACAAAATGTTGTGTTATTCTTCTGTAAGTATTCAAACAGGTATCCGTGGCATGGCTGCTCGCAACGAGCTTCGCTTCAGAAAGAAAAACGTGGCTGCAATCCTTATCCAGGTAATATTGAAGGTTTTGGTTATTGGAGGATGAGTTAATGTTTAGGTGGTCGAGTTGTCAGTCTTATTCTTCATGTTCACATTATTTTTAGTTGATGGGACTATATATAATGTTGAAGCATCCAACTCCAAACCAATTAGCAATGAGCAGCCAGCTCCTGTCTTTCATTCGGAGTGGTGAAAACGGATCCATCTCATCGGGATCAAAACTAAAAGAGGTACAGTTTTGGCACAAATAAAGGAGAATGAATCGCTAATGGAATAGAGTCTTGCCCAAAAAGCCTTCCAAAACCTAGCTCTAATACCATGTTAAACGGTCGAAGCATCCAACTCAAAACCATTTGTCCAATGGGTGGTGAGGACACCCAAACTTGTTTAGAAAAGTTTTGGAGGTGAAATTTAACCAATGTTGGAAAAGCTCTTACACAGAGAACAAAATACAACTTAAAACCCACTACGGTGGTATTCCCTTAAGAAAATTGTTGTTTAGGAAGAAAGAGTGTGTAGGGTGATAATTAACCCTCACACGTATAATCTTTATTTATATTAAACAATAACTCCTTACAAGACTTAGATAACCAATGTGGGACAATGTCAAATACTGACAATATCCTAACACTCCCCTCAAGCTGGAGAGTAGACATCAAAAAGTCTCAGCTTGCTACATAGGAACTCTAACCGTGGTTTGAACAATGATTTAGTAAACATGTCGGCCAACTGAGCGCCGGTGGATACAAAGGGAGTAGCTATAACACCACTTGTTACCTTTTCCCGTACAAGATGACAGTCCACGTCAATATGTTTAGTTCTTTCATGAAAGACTGGATTTGATACAATGTGAATTGCTGCCTGATTGTCACAGTATAGATTCATAGGAAGTTTCACCTCAGATCCGATTTCCTCAAGAAACGAGCGCACCCATACAATTTCACATGTCGTATGGGCCATTGCTCGATACTCTGCTTCT
>JAOTQK010000020.1:10256412-10274162 GCA_025642025.1 Rhododendron ferrugineum
TATGAAAAACAAGTAATATCAAAAATCATTAATTAGTAATTACCAAAAAAAATATAAAACTAACAAAATCTTAATAAGTACTTTAATTTGGTGTGAAAAAATTCAAAAAATTATAGACGGATGTAGTTGATTTTTTGATTTGAAAAATGACACGACTTTTTATGGTGGACTCTCAATACGGAATAGAGGGAGTAATTTTTATTTCACAGATGTTTGCCGGTGTATAAACTAATGTACTGTTTATTAAAAAAAATTAGCACTTCTAAGATCTACATACAAAATGTAGATATCAGGATTTAGCCCAGCACATTCATAAGTCACTAACGTACTAAACTACTTTTTTTTAAAAGAAATTATATAATAGTTGCTCCTGTCCTTGACAGAGGTGGTGAATAAAGAAATTGGTTTTGTAACTTTTACTCTCGTTCCCATCAAAAATTGTTTCGTTGCGCAGAAGAAATTTTTTTTGGCATTGTTTGTTCCTCCAAAATCATAGAGAAAAAAATCAGGTGAAAGAAATACCTTCAAAGTTCAATCTACAACCATTCCTTTTCTTCTCCTCTTTCCGTTTACTTCACCAAATGCTCTGCATCAGCAATCAATACCATCCGTTTCTCAAGAATCTTAAACTATTTTCTTGGAAATTTTTTTCTTTCTTGAAATATGTTGACGAGTGACTTGTTGAAGAAATAAATTTGTGAAAGAATGAAGATAGAAGAGAAGATAAGAAAGCCAACGGTAGGTAATGACATGATTTGGGTTTCAACTTTCAATTATTTGCTGTGTTATTTTCCAAGACAAGATCCAAAATTTTTGGGAAAAAGCTGTGAAAAGTGGAAGGAGTTGATGCTCTGTGTTTTTCCCCCCAAAAGATGAAGCTCTTGTTTTTTTTTTTTTTCCGAACCGGTACGAACCGGCCGAACCAGTCACGTGAATCCGTTACAGACCGATACGTATCGGGTATCGGCCGGTTCACCTGTGATTTCCCGTCTGCCCGTTATATCGGCCTGTATCTGAATCGGAACCCTTAAATACCGGTACGAATCGGCCGATACGGTTCGTACCGGCCGATATTTAAATCTATGCCTCCCCCTGACTCTCGACCACCATGACTAGAAGCACGAGAATAATGACCACCAGAAGCAGATGTGGCCAAAGCAGAATGATCAGGAGGCAGTGGAGGAGTAGAACAAGTATCAGACTGACGAAGACGGCTAAACACTTCAGTCAGAGGAGGCAACTCCCGCTCCCCCAGTAGTTGACGGCAAACAGGATCAAAATTCTTAGGCAAACCAGACAAGAAGCGAGCCACATGCAAGTTTTCACGCTGACGACGCATAACCGTAATGTTAGTAGAAAGAGGCTGACAGATGTTAAGTTCCGCACAAACACCACTGAACTTAGCATAATAGTCTTCCAAAGTAGAGTCACCAAGGCTAAGTGCAAAATAAGTCTGATAAAGATCAAAGGTCCAACGAAGATTATTAACCCCGGAATATAACTCCTTAGCCCGTTGCCAAACCTGTTTAGCAGTATCACAAAAGACAAATGTGCTAGCAATAGCGGGCTCCATACTATTCCACAAGCGGAGGTGGATCCTGGCATCCTCAACTACCCAAGCTGCATGAGTGGAATCAGTGGGCTTAGGAGGATCATCTGAGATATAAGTATACTGTTGTGAGCCCATAAAATATGTTTCAACAGACTTAGCCCAAGTAACATAATTCTTGTCATTTAAGCGAATAACAGTGATTGACAACATCTCAGGAGACCAATGGGGAGAAAAACCCGCAGCAGCAACAGAACTAGTACTAGAGGCAGAAGTGGACCCCATCACAAAAAATCTTAACAACGAATATCAACAAAAAATCAATAAGAGAGAAGCAGCTATTACGATGGCATGTGAGCAAAAGATTTCACTAACTCCACCAACAAAGGAGCAAATCAGCAGCCCAAGCAACATGAATCATCGACGAACAGTAAAACCCGAATAAAAAACAACCAAGGACATGATAAGAAACAGTAACAGAGAGAAAAAAAAGTGAACAATACACCTGTTCACAAGGTTACTGTGGCGGAAAACGTGCAGCAAATGAGCCGAGCATGTACCGGGTCCAAAACTAGAGACGAAGCAACAAAGTCTAGTCTAAGATCAGAAGAAATACCACACAAATAGTGACGAAATTGCAGATCTGGATATGAAAACAGCAGAAATCATGAAACAGAGGTTGTGGGAGAGCAGTCAAAGTCGTCGGAGGCCAGAGAACAGATGGCGATGACCGGCGAGGGCTGGGGTGGAGGCGCCGGCTGTCAGCGAGGGTCGCCGGTGGGCGGCGAGGGCTGGCGAAGCCTGGCGAGGCCTGGGCTAGGGTTTTCGGAACTGGGCTAGGGCTATTCGGAACTGGGTTAGGGTGGATAGGGGGTGTCGGGGGCTGGAGATGGGTGGGCGACGGTGGGTAGGTGGTGGCGAGGGCTGGAGATGGTTGGGCTAGGGTGGGCAGGTGGTGTCGGGACTGGGTTGGGCTGGAGATTGGGTTTTTTTTTTACTTGCAGATGGGTGGGCTAGGTGGTGCCGTGACGTGAGAGTTTGATTAGAGAGGTGGTTTAAGATTAGGGTTAAGACCCCGCTCTGATACCATGTTTAGGAAGAAAGAGTGTGTAGGGTGATAATTAACCCTCACACATATAATCTTTATTTATATTAAACAATAACTCCTTACAAGACTTAGATAACCAATGTGGGACAATGTCAAATACTAATAATATCCTAACAAAAATGTTCAGAGAAAAAGGCATGTTGCAAGAATGAAGAGGATACTGCTGTAAATGTAGAAGTTGTATATGAGATTATCGGAGATGAGGGTGGGCACTCTATTGTGGTAGTGGAACCCGGGTAGGATGTCCAAAAATCCCTCACTCCTACATTCTGAAGTAGTTCTGTTGGGGAGGAAACTAAAGTAAGCTTCTCAAGGACCGAAGGGAGGCATGCTTTGAGGAGGTTTAGAGTAGGCAGTAGCAATATGGTTCTGAAAAGGTTGGGGAGGTTTGTGGTGGCTATGGCGTGGCTTGTGAAAAGGAAAGGGTTTTCCCCTAAGTCAGAGTTTGATGGTGGTGGTCAGAAGTGGCAATTAAATTGCTATAGTGTCATGCATGTGTTGGTCAGCAGGGTGAGATTGCATGGAAAAGACATTGGTCTTCAAATAATCGTTGAACGATCATAAAGTCAGAAAGAAGCCGATTGACATTATGGTAGAAAAATCAAGGGGGTCTGTTCGTCTGATGGTACAGGTCTCAAGTTCTTTGATCTGTGGTTGATATGTGGTATTGAAGGAGCTTGGTGCGGCGGTATATGAACATACGGTTGACGTGGGTGACATGGAACTTGGAAAGGGTGATCTCTTCGAGTGTGGTAGTTTGGGCTTAGAACTGAGGTTGCAGTGCAGTTCTAAAATGACAGTGGCATGTGAGATTCAGATGCTGATGGAGCTTGGGGGTTGATTTTTTAGGCAAGACATTTGGAAAGCCTGGAGACTGATACAAAGATTAAAATGCAATGGCATACAACCGGTATCTTTCGACATGACATGGTGAGGCTGCATGGTGGTGGCCATAGGAATCTGATTTGGAGGAGGAATGCTTCTGGTATGGGTCAAGGTCGAATGGTTAGAACCTCAACTAAGGAATCCCACTTGAGTTTGAAGCTGTAATGGGGTGCTTAATGGTTGCAGGTATTCATGGATCGTCCTTTCGGAGCTCAAAGATGTGGCCTTGGTCCTACCGGGGTTTCTCATCCAGTGGGTCAGTCGATGAAAGGCAATTACAGGTGCTGTCAATTCGTTGTCCGAAACTCGTCAAGGTGGAGGGGAGATTGAGCAAGGTGACATTTCTTCTTGTTGTGACCAAGGCGAGAGTCAGATACTGAGCAACTCTGATAAATTGTACAGTAGCATAAATGAAGAAAGGATTACGTCCTGAGTGGGTGGATAGAGTTCTCGAACTGGTGGTGGGAGTTCCGTCGTTGTTCAGTTTTCTTTCTCTTTTTTTCCTTTTTCTTTTGCCTTCCAACTTACAGTTGCTAAGTAGTAGAACAAAAAGCAAGTACTGTGCCCACATAAGATGGCAGTATGACACTATGCTGCTGTTCTTTCTTCCCTTAAAATCATACATTATAGTTTCTGCAGTAAACCGCGTTAAACTCATTTTCTTTAAATCATCATGTGAGCTAAGTAATAAGTTCACCAATTGGGTGAAAGGGCGGGTGCCCGAGCAAGAGAGCGTCAATTTTTTAGAAATCTTAGGATCGAGCACTATGTCTTATGCATAAGTTGTGGAAATGAAATTGCAAGAAAATTATCTTAGATTTGGTTCTTTCCTGTACCCAATTGATCTAACATTTTATGCTTATTATTACTGTACTTCAGTTTGTGGGTTGTATTATTATGTCCCATAGCTATGTTTTGTCAGTCTTCAATTGCATAATGGTTCTTTCTTTTTTCTTTGTTCTTTTTTTTTTTTGGGCCAAGTATTTGTATGGCCTTTGAATTTGTCTTGCTACTATATTTTAAGAAGAGGAAAATCATAAAATGAGTGGCATAGTGGGATGTACTTGCTTCAGCCAATCATAAGTTGATTGGACTTGGACTGATTGACAGGAGAGTGGATTACACTATGGTCCGTACATAACACTTGTCACTGAACCATTGGTTCACTGCTAAAAATTTGTCTGCTCCATAAAGAATTCACGAGCAGAGATAAAAGAAAAATGAATGGATTTTATGCAAACTTGCTCCACAATCAGCGAACCAGTTCATGACCCTGAGATCACAAATTATTTGACTTAGGGTTTGAGTAGTGGAACAGTTTTTTTGATAGGGTCATGAGCTGTGGATACTTTAAACCATCCAAAATTCAAATCAGACACAGTTGGATGCATGCGCATTTGTAATTTTGATGTACTGAACATTGATTTTAAGTCGATCAACCTAGACTCTACTATAATAGCCCAGGTAATTCTTGGATGTAGGGACTGTGTCAACAAGTGGCCAACAGCTGAAATTTTATCAGGGGAAGCATTGATCAATTGTTGCCTGTTTCATGTTCCTAGTAAATATAAACCCAATGCAGACCTGATTATTTGTTCAAAGGGAACAGTCGATGTAATGTGTGGAAGAACTGTGGAGCAAGATAGCAGGGAAAATGATATCCTGTTGTCTTTTGGTTGTATAGTTTTGTCTGCAATGTCGTAAAACATCACCAATTTAACACTATAAACATCATTATACGCGGGACGTTGCTTCTTCCACTATTGGTTTTGTTTAACATCATATGCACAATGCACTTTCCTTAGAAGAAAAACACAGGAAAATCGCTCATCACTGTTTCCATGAGGTTGAGTTATTCTTTCTCCAATTTACACCTTTCGAACTTATATCTCTACAGACTCAATGTCGACGATACTTAGCCTGTCTTTGTTACTCGAGGATAAAAAAAGCAGCAATTGTTTGTCAATGTGCCTGGAGGGGAAGAGTAGCTCGAAGAGAGCTACAGAAGCTTAAAATGGTGAGGTTTTCAATCTTGTATGGCCTTTGTCTTTCGTAATTTGTTTCTCCATGAACTCCAGAAGGGAATAGATTAAGAGAAGAAAATGATAGCATAATGTAAACAACAGGAGTAACAAATACTTAAGGAAAGGAAAGGGTAAAATAACAAGATCACATGTCCCATGTTGCTCTGGAATCCTACTGATCAAAAAGCAGAAACCCCCTTAAAAGCCTGTTATACATACACCCAAAAGTAAGTTAAAAACCTATTTGAGATACCTTAAATCTCCTCAAGATTTTCTTGAACAATTCTTGCATTTATTTTTAACCTAATTACCCAAAGAACTGCACATATTGAACTCCTCCATAGAACCTCAACTTTATTGAAAGATCTGGTCTTATGGTTTCTAAGACTTCGCATTAAATTCTCATTAATGTTTGTGTGGGGGTGATGGATTATGGACTGTGACCCTTAGCTCTCTTGCTTTGAGCTGGCCAAATGAAAACATTGAACAGAAAGAAAAAAATGGTCTTGTTCCCTGTCTCCGTACTCAAACAATCACAACACTTGTAGCAATCATTTCTTTTTAATTCTATTTCTGAAGAAAAACTTCTATTACCTGCTCAAATTGTGGGGATCTCCTTCCTATGCTCAACTTACCTAAGATAGTTAGATGTGTGTATTGTTTCTGTTATCTTCTTCTAGGCTGCTAAAGAAACTGGGGCTCTCCAAGCTGCCAAAACTAAGCTTGAAAAGCAAGTTGAAGAACTGACATGGCAGCTGCAGCAGGAGAAACGCATGAGGGTAATGATCTCATTGCAATTGTCCGTGTATTTTTTGCTTATCAAATCACATGTGAGCATGCACATGAGGCCCTATTTTAATAAGCTTAGAGCATTTTTTGGGTGCTTTTTTACTTTTCTTCAAGAACTGGGCTATAGGCGTTAACCTTAACTTCATAAGAGTATATACAGGGATTTATTTTTTATCAAACACCGACAATATGGTGGGGAACATTATACTTAGAGGATCAGCCATTCAACCATGAACCTAAATTTAATCACGGCTATCAACTATTAGTGTTGCGAATATTTTGTAAAGCACAAGAGAATTATGTGAAAAGCTATGTTGAAATGTTAGATTATAAGTTGGCCACTTGATTGTCTTATTATCTTTGATAGTGATTGTTTTCGAATTTACTTCATAGACGTTTCAAAAGCCTGCAAAAATTTGCACCTACAACAAAGCTATATGAATATAGCTCCGTCTATGATGCTTCTTGATGCAGTAGGTTTAAGGGTATGTATGTCATTTTGAGTCATTTGTAGTAGAGGGTCTATAAATGGGAGTCTAGAGTGCTCAGTAGGTAGCTTTTTTGATTATTAAGAATATTGAATATATTGATTGAGACATAATTTCTCTCTCTACCCTTTGGGGTTTATCCCCTTAAATGGGATTTTTCTCCTTTCTTTGAATCTTGGATTCCCTTTGATATTTTGATTGCATCATTTGGTATCAGAGCTTCTAGGCTCGATCCCCACCGTTTATCTCGCCGGAAACCTAAACCTCGCAGGAAAATCTCGCCAAAAACCTAAGACGGCGCCGGAAAATCTTGCCGGAGCCCCCCAAATGCACTCATCTCCTACAGATCTGCTCAACCCAAGCCTTTAAACCTCGATTTCTACCCTCAAAACTCACTAATCAACCATTTCGGAACTGATACATGCTGTTTTCAGACATCAAAATCCCATTCAAGGGGATAAATCCCAAAGGATAGAGAGAGAAACTATGTCTCAATCAATATATTCAATATTCTCAATAATCAAAAAAGCTACCTAATGAGCACTCTAGACTCCTATTTATAGACCCTCTACTACAAATGACTCAAAATGACATACATACCCTTAAACCAATTGCATCAGTGATTTCGGCACTGTTCACGCTTGTTTGAGGCTCGAAAACTCAGATCTAACCCTAAAAACGTGAAACCCACTAGTTCCGAGCCCTTAAGGTCTGATTCAAGCCTTGGATCTGATTTCTCAACCAATTTCACAGCTAGTGGGTGTGATTTCATGCTTGATTTTGGAATTTCAGCACTCGAAATAGTGATTTCGTACTTAAATCTGCTGGAAATCAACTCGAATCAGTGTATCAGGTTAGATTTTCAGCTTGTCTCGTTGTTGTGATTTGCAGCGATTAGTGTTGATTTCTGTTGTTTGCTTGCGATTGAGGCTATTTGGTATTGAGTTAACTGGGTTTGATCAATTTTGGTTGAGTTGGCTGAGTTTTTGCACCAAGTTGACTGAGTTTCGGTCCAAAATCACTGAGTTGACTGAGTTGACTGGGTCCAGGTTCTTTGGGGTTGATTTGCTTGTTTGAAGTTGATTGTGGGTATTGTGATGGCTCATGGAGGTAGAGTTAGAAGAAGAGGTAGAGGTAGAGATGTTATGGGAAATTTTGGAGATGAAATTGATACTTATGGCAATTCAAATTGCGAGAGGAATGAGATTAAAAAGTTGAGTAAAGAAGTGATTACCTTGGTTGAAAAGGTGCTGCAACTTCCGACCAAAGGTATGGATTCTTTTAGCTATAACCATTGTGTTGGTGCTCCGTATTGCATAGAGCATGTTCGAACAACATCGTGGTTAAACTTCCCTTGTTTGATGGAAGCCTTACTCCTAAGGAGTTTGTAGATTGGTTGAATACTCTTGAGAGAGTATTTGAATGCCTATGTTATCTCGGATGAAATGAAAGTAGGGTTAGATTCTAAACACCTTCAAGGAAGAGCCTTTGATTGGTGGACAAAACTCAAAGTTAGTCGAAAAAGGAGAGGTAAAGAAATGATTAGGGAATGGGATAAGATGAAGAAGAAGCTCAAGGAAGAATTCTTACATTTCAATCAACATCCCAGTGCTGATTCCTTGACTAGTTTTGGTAAGAGCAAGTCCTTAGGGGCTGTCCCAACTGAAAATCAATCTTTAATCGGCACATTGGAGGCTAGAAATCCGTCACCTAATGAAGTATTCAAATGCTTCAAGCTTGGAGAACCATTTCTTGAGTTGAAAGTTGGTGAAAAGGCTTGTGAGCCCATTCTTGATGCTCTCTTCGTCGATGAGGTGAAAGAACCAAGTTGTAATGATGATTATGAGTACACTAACGTTCTAATCTATGATGAGTATCCAAGGGAGGATATTCATGTTTCTATCTTTGATGAACCCTCACATGAAGATGTTTTAGGATGATCCCGTCTATGGGGCTAGAGGTGATTTAGATGACGTTCCATATATGACAAGTTTGAAGAAGTGTTTGGTGAGGATGAAAAAAAAGGACTTATCCTACCGATCAATGAGCCTTTCTTGACACCTTTGGAAGATAATGGGCAAGTTTTGGAGGCAAGCCATGACGTAGAGGAAAGTTATAACTTTGAGATTGATGATTACTTCCAACACATGTCTTCCAAGTTATCGGGAGAACAAGAGATGCAAGATGCACAAGTTTGTGTTGTGGTGGTGCCCGAACAAGTTCCGAAGTTGCCAAAAGAGGGTGTAGACTACTTGGTGTTTGAAGATCCTTTGGGTATGGTTTTAACTCGAGCAAGCCTTGGGTATGAAGTGAAGTTGGACTTTTGGCACTTCATGTTAGATGATTTTGATTCTTGGTGTGCGTTGGGAACAAGAGTCATGGCCTATTACTTTGATGTGTTTCTACACAAGAGGCATGCCAAGTGGGTGATCTATTTGCACGTAAGGATGTATGTGGTGGATGTACACAAATGAAAGCTCGTATTGAAGATGGGTTATTGCATAAGGGGTGATGATGGTCAATAAAATGTGGCTACATGCCTAACCCGAAGATTGCATGCTTTATGTTTTATTTATTTAGTGTCTTGTGTCTTGTTGTCCAACTTGTGTTATTTTTTTTTAAGAGGGTGAGTCTGATGCAGTAGGTTTGAGGGTATGTATGTCATTGTGAGTCATTTGTAGTAGAGGGTCTATAAATAGGAGTCTAGAGTGCTCATTAGGTAGCTTTTTTGATTATTAAGAATATTGAATATATTGATTGAGACATAGTTTCTCTCTCTACCCTTTGGTGGTTTATCCCCTTGAATGAGATTTTGCTCATTTCTTTGAATTTTGGATTCCCTTTGATATTTTGATTGCATCACTTCTGACCTGGATAGGAATGAAGGATAGTCATAGTTGAAAATAAAATGGCTTTAGGGAGGCCTTGAAGGACTTCTTCTAACAGGGAAAACTATACTAAAGAAGTAACAGACTAGAGGGAAGTAACAGAGATATGCACAAAAAGTAGAAAATAGATATTCTAAAAGTATTTCAAGAATGTTCAGATGATAATATAGAAAGGAGACAATTGACAAGAATAGTTTGTATATAGGATAGATAGAAGAAAAGATAAGGAGAGTTAACCAACCCACCTCTCCCCCCGTTCGCAAAACCCAAGTTCAAATTCAGATTTTTACATGGTCCACAGATTTTTGAAGCTTAATACTAATGACAAGTCTCAGGAAAGGAGGTCAATTTCTATTTACTTCCATAGTGATACATTATAGGTTCGGCAAAGAAAGACGAGGAGTTCCAGATTCATATGCTCAGACACATGTTCTGTGGGGTTCTTCCATTTCAACAATTCTATGGGTTGTGTGGTTAGAAAACAGTTGCAAGAATTTCTGAAGATGTTTGATACTTAGTAGCAAGATCCTTCTAAAATGGGTGCGCTCCTGAGACGGGAGCTCGAATCGTCGCTCCCAAGATGGGAGCATGACAGGAGCTCGCTCCTGACTAAGATAGGAGCTTATCGAGCCGTTAAGATAGTTATTCTCTTACTTTTAAGAGTGTTATGCAATTGTGGAAATAAGTTTTGCAAAATGAAAATATCTAACTACAAATAATTACCCTTTAAGATTGGGAAAATTCTCTATGAGTATCACTTTTCCTTCAATGGCCAAGTTTTTAAAGATATTTTATATACGCATTTGTGTGTACATATATATACATATATACGCTCCTTAGACACTCCCAACCTTAGGAGCTTCTAGGTGCCGCTTCGTGCTACCAAGGTTTGATATATGAGAGTTATGAGATTTGGGTCTTGTATATCCTTGTTCTTGGGCTTTTTTCTCATCCCCTTTCAAGGAGATCCTTTCTTTTTTTATTCATAGGGATAAGGGAATTATATATGATGTGTAATTTTGTTTCTTCGTATATCTCTTGCCCTCCTTGATTTTCTATGTATTTCTATTTTCTAGCATTAATAAGATTTTCTTGGTTGGTGAGATGGGGTGATTACATCTGCCATTCCTATAATGTGTTCTGGTTGTTTGTTATTGTTAAACGTAAACTCCATTGTGAACATTTGCACATCTATTATCAGAAATGCATATATAATTTCTGTTTAACACTTTATGAAGTTTCATGAAGAATTTTGGTGCTATATATGGTGTTGTTCATTGATGTGTTGTGTTCTACTTGATGTTTTTGGTTTTTAAACCTCTGCTGAAATGATAGTTTGTGTAACAAGTGCCTTGATGTTGTAGAAATGTGAAATGATTTGCTATTATTTTGTTGCTTGATTATTTAGTGCAAAGTAAACTAAGTTGCTCTTGCCCTGCTGTTCCTCTCCCCCTCTCCTCTCTCACACCACAGATACAGATTCTTTTGTTATTACTCTCCACAAGTTTAGCTGCACTTATGGAATTGGTTGTTTTCTAAGTGTAGTATCTTTTTATACATTGTAGGTTGACATTGAAGAAGCCAAAGCAAAGGAAAATGCAAAGCTTCAGTCTTCTTTACAAGAGATGCAACTACAATTTCAAGAAACTAAAGAGTTGCTTATTAAGGAACATGAGGCTGCAAAGAAAGATGTTGAGCCAATCCATGTGATAAAGGAAGTCCCAGTTATGGATCAAGAAATGATCATTAACCTTACTGCTGAGAATGAAAAGCTGAAGGTGCTTATTAAGGAACATGAGGCTGCAAAGAAAGATGTTGAGCCAATCCATGTGATAAAGGAAGTCCCAGTTATGTATCAAGAAATGATCAATAACCTTACTGCTGAGAATGAAAAGCTGAAGTTGCTTATTAAGGAACATGAGGCTGCAAAGAAAGATGTTGAGCCAATCCATGTGATAAAGGAAGTCCCAGTCATGGATCAAGAAATGATCAATAACCT
This sequence comes from Rhododendron ferrugineum, assembly GCA_025642025.1. Classification (NCBI taxonomy): domain Eukaryota; kingdom Viridiplantae; phylum Streptophyta; class Magnoliopsida; order Ericales; family Ericaceae; genus Rhododendron; species Rhododendron ferrugineum. Next base: position 10,268,143 of record JAOTQK010000020.1, read on the forward strand.
TACTGCTGAGAATGAAAAGCTGAAGGTAAGGGCTTTAGGAGCAAAGTATCCACCCTTCCTCCCTCTTCTTTGATGAAGTCATTTTATCACGGCATTTCTTGTTTGGATTTCTGGAAGCTTTTTTTGCGTTGGTTTGTTGATATTTTAGTAATTTTACATTTTGATGTTTTCAATTAGTAATGGATGTCTTTTCTGCGCTCTTTTGTTCTCACAAAGCATTACTCTGGTATCTTCTTTGATGTTTTCAATTATTGATTTAGTTGATATATCTCTCAATTTAACGTTTTGCAGGCCTTGGTTAGTTCTCTAGAAAAGAAAATTGATGAAACAGAAAACAAATATGAAGAAACAAATAAGCTTAGTGAAGAACGATTGAAGCAGGCTTTGGAGGCAGAAACAAAGATAATTCAGCTGAAGACTGATATGCAGAGGTTACAGCCACTTATTTACTACGGTTGAGATGCAATTTTGTTATATTTGGTGAGGTTACAATGGGGGCTGGAACAGAAGGACTTCTATAGATATCCACGACTAACTTGTGATTGGTTATTTTGTTTGAACTGTTGCCATGTTATGTCAGGCTGGAAGAAAAGCTATCTGACATGGAAGCGATGGACCAAATTCTGCGGCATCAAGCTTTGATGAACTCACCTGCTACCAAAATGTCAGATCATTTAGATAGCGAAAGAACTCAGGTTAACATACTATGAAAATGCCAGCGCCTTATTGTTTTTTTTTGGGCTCTTTTGCGGTTTATTCTTACATTAATCTTATTTCTTTACTTGCAGCCGGTCGAAAATGGTTATCATGTGAGTAATCAAAACATAGTGTTACTTTTGAAATACATTGTTTCTGTGTAATCAATAGTTATAGCGACATTACTATTTCCCTTGATCACAAGGAAGAGCTCTTTCATGCAGGAAACGCAGAGTGCATCACCTGCTAAAAAGTTCGGTACAGCATCGCTGAGGAGATCCCAGATTGAAAGGCAGCATGTACGAACATTCTGAAAAAAACAGGACTTTTCTTTTGAAATCGGTCAAGTTAACTCTTCTTGTTACTCTTTGGCTCCTTAGGTTGTTGAGAAATGGTAAATCTCAAGATTTTAGTTATTTGGGACACTTAATGTACAGAATGTCTGCATTAGACATGACATGTCATGGGTATGAATATGGGATATATCATCTATGGCTATTGCCTCTATTTTCTTACAGTTTGGGTGACTGGAGCGACCATCAACGGAAGATGGAAACAAAATATTCTAGTTTTTTCAAATTCATTGGATTCTTTCTGAATCTCATTCTATTTCGTAGCATGGGAGCTATTAATTTCTTGGGCTTTGCTTGAGTATGTCTCACAATGGTATCAGCCATTTCGTCATGCCATAGGATTTAGCAGTTTGATGAAATTACACCGGAATTGTACCTCTGACCTGTGTTATAGAGTTTAATTAATGCATTGAACAAAGATAAATGAAAAGAAATAATGTCCAACTGGCCTAATGCTTTCAGCTTACTGGAGATTACCTATGAAAAAACTGAATGGTGTTTGTTTCTTTCCTTGGTTCTCCTGTAAAACAAATTAGGTTGCTGATGAAAAAATAATTTTTGCAAGCTCATGCCTTGTCCCTTATTGGTTCAGGAGAATGTTGACTCTCTTATCAAATGTGTGAGGCAAGATCTTGGGTTCAGTCATGGAAAACCAATTGCGGCTTTTACCATATACAAATGCCTTCTCCATTGGAGATCTTTTGAAGCAGAAAGAACCAGTGTATTTGATCGTCTTATCCAGATGATTGGTTCTGCAATAGAGGTAGTTGGAGTTACATTACACTGAGCAGATTTTTTTGGCTATCTGAGAATCTAAGAGTTATTTAACTATACGAACTGTGTAGAAGGGCGTGATATAAGACCGCAAGTTAGTGTACATACGATGAGAGAATCATGTCTGTGGAAAATATTCCGGAAGAAAATATTTTTTTTGGAGAGACTTTTCCTTCTTCATTTTTTCTCTTTTTCTGAGGCAATGAAAAAAAATGCTAGATGGGAAAGAGTTTAAAGAAGGGCAGGGAACCAAGGTAAAGTGCACATTCATCACTGCCATTACTGTTGTTTTTGTTCCCTTTTTTTTTTTTCCGTATACTTTTCTGGTTTTCTTTTTCAAAGACATAGTTGGATGGGAATTCGTTTGTCTTCCACCTTTGTTTTACCGCAATTATTGTAGTCTTTATATGTTGGTGACCTTGCGCCTCTTTGTAGTACGGTACCTATTGGGTAACAATAGCTGCGACAGCTGTAAACTTTGACTGTTGTCCCTCAAATTTTTTATTTTTGCCAATTGAGGAATATGAGAAGAAGCACTTCCGTACATATGTACACACGGAAAAAAGAGAGTCTTGTTACTTGGACACATTATGCATATGTTTCTCTCAACTTAAACGTTGAGTCAGGAATCAGAAATCTGATGGGCCGAATCTTACATGTTTAGTATTTATGTTTATGTCGCAGAATCAGGATAGGGATGATTATTTGGTGTACTGGCTATCAAATACATCCATGCTGTTGTTCTTGCTTCAAAGGACTCTGAAAGCTACTAGTGCAACTCCAGGGAAACCACCTGCTCCAACATCATTCTTTGGAAGGATGACCCAAGTAAAGAAATTCTTTTTGATGATTTCATTTCTAGTCATTTTCCTTTTTAATTGAAATGGATGTTTGACTGACTGTTCACTTCTGGTTATGTAAGGTGTTTCCATGATACTTGATTGAAAATGAATAATTTATGAATAAAAATCTCAGGGGTTTCGATCATCCCCTTCTTCTGCAAACCTTTCCTTCCATGGGCTTGAAGTGCACCAGGTCGAGGCCAAATATCCAGCTTTACTTTTCAAGCAGCAGCTCACTGCTTATGTGGAAAAGATATATGGCATAGTTCGAGACAATATGAAGAAGGACTTGTCGCCACTTCTTTCTTCCTGTATCCAGGTACACTCTTATCAAAGTTGGTTCTTTCAATAGCTTGTGTGCGGATTCTGTTATCGAGGAAAACACATCGGATAGAAACTTTGGAAGTAAATTTTTTTGCTTACGGTTATTTCCAAGTTAACTGGTGTAAAGAACCATTCCTCTAGAGTATTAACATTACATTGCAGTTGGACATTTTTTTCAAACCTTATCTTCTTTCATCAACCAAATGTATTTTTCCAAGTTTGTCACGGTTTAGAGAGGTTTTGCACCCTGTGTGGGTTTTTCTTGTCTATTGCTTGCCACCTTTAAAGCACCGACACCCCTAGGTGGTCATCGTATCCATGTCAGACATGCTTGTGACAAACACGTGGGGGGATAGGTATGGGACACGCCAAGTGGTATGTCCATTTAGTGACAATAGCATTTATGCAGGGGACATGCATGTACTTAAGAAACATATGTGGACACAGTATGTTGTCACTTTATAATTTGGAAAACATATTTCAAGGGTTAGATTTAACTTGTTACAAATTGTCGCTTGTGCCTCGTTGGTTTTTTTTTGATGGGTCATCTCTTAGTTATGAAGAAGCTAAGAAGCACGTCTACTGGCCATACATATCCGCATTTGACACTAATACAACATTAAAAATGTGTGTCCCATTTTTTGTTATCTTTCTTTAGCTGTACACATTGGAGATGCTCTGGAAATTAATTAAGAGGTTAAAGTGCATTTTTGAAAGTTGGTCTAAAGTTCAAATTTCCGTAGATGTTTATTTTGTGACTTAGGAATTAGGATTATACCAGGGGTTTGATTTGAGTCCTTTTCTCTTTGCCTTAGTTATGGATGGAGTGACTATAAATATCTATATAAATATAATAACTAAGCTCAGTTTTTGAATCTTATAAACATAAATCTAACGGTCTAGAGTGGTCACTTGAATCCAACGGTGGAGATCCTAGGGCTTGCCATTTTTGGGAAGATCCAAATCAATCCTTCTCTCTCTCTCTCATGTTTATTCCAAATTTGATTTCAGAACCCACTCACTCTCTCTCTCTCTCTCTCTCTCTCTTTAAAAAATCAAATACTAAAACAGGAATTTCTTAGATAGTATGAGGTTCTCATAGTAATTCCTATGGGTAAGTGTTGATTGTGAACTTGAGATCGTCATATCAACTAGGTTTAATTACAATTATGATTTGTTCATTAGGGACAACATATTAAGAATACTGCAGCCATCAGGTCTTAGACCATGGATTCATGAGGGTGAAGCTTATTGAAAAAAAAAAAAAAAAGAGCTTTTGGGGTGGTTGAAATTTATTTGTGAGGCTGGTCAATAGTAGGGAGGGCAATTCATTTAGGTACGGACGAACAATGAAAAATCCTATGCCTAAACGTGGTGTTTAATTGCTGAAAATTGTGTTTATTGTGGACAATTGATGGTTAGGATTCGCAAATGCCTTCTAATTGGTACGTAATTTATTTGAATAATCAATTGTTGCAAACTCAATATCAAGTTGCACCTGACCTTAAGGTATGTGCAGTTCGCTAACACTTAGGACACGCGAAGCCATATTGAATACCAAAATTTTCAAATGCATGCACTAGTTCTTGATGATATCCCACGGTGTCATTTGTTTGCGTATGATATTGTGTTAGTAGATGAAACTACAAGAGGTGTTAATGCTAAATTTCAAGCATTGGTGTCAAAAGGATTTAGAATCCATAGGAGTAAAATAGAGTACATAGAGTAAGTTTAGAAGTAGTCAAAGTGCTAGAGTTGATAACTTACCCTCCAAAATCAGAAGTTACCAAGAAGCAAGTTTCAAGTATTGTTTGAGTTTAGATTGTTATCTAACTAGACTTCTTGTTTGTTACGTGTTGTGTTACTCCAATCTTGACTTAATCTTGCAATCCAGGCACCAAGAGCTTCAAAAGGAAATGCTCTGCGATCTTCTGGGCGGTCCTTAAGCAATAGTCCTCCGGCCAGTCACTGGCAGAGCATTGTTCAGAGCCTAAATGGGCTTCTCAGCATATTGAAAGAAAATTTTGTATGTGATTTTTACTTTGTACAAAAACAAGCAAAATCACTATATTTTCTTTGCGTTGCACATTGACTATTACTATATTGTTGTTTCAGGTTCCTCCAATTCTCTGTCAGAAGATGCTTACTCAGATTTTTTGTTATATTAATGTACAGATATTTAACAGGTAGCTGCTGCTCCCTTGTAGCTGGAATACTTATCACTGTACGTTATCAGACTATGTTGTCTTTTAATTTTGGTATTTGCTACTGCAGCCTTCTCCTTCGTCGAGAGTGTTGCACGTTTAACAACGGGGAATACGTAAAGGCTGGGTTAGCTGAGTTAGAATTATGGTGTGGCCAAGTAAAAGAAGAGGTACTGTCTTTGTTTTAATCGTGAAAATCCCTTAAAGGTCATTGCAAATTGCTGCAATAATGGACTATTTGGAAACCTAACTCAGCGATGTGGCTGCCCTCAGACTCGAATTGGTTCTCGTACTTAAACTCAATAAGACTAAACACCTGTGTCAGCACTTTCCATTTTTTCTTTTATGTATGGCTGCACCCTTGTCCTTGGAAGTAGTATTTTTGGTCAAGCACAGTTCCACTGAATCACACATTTTAGATCCGGGAATAATTTTCGTCTGATTTCTTGCCAATGCAGTATGCAGGCTCATCATGGGATGAACTAAAGCACATAAGACAGGCTGTCGGATTCTTGGTACGTTCTCTTGTTCTAAATGCGGCAATTCAGATATGTATGCTTTAGCCTTAGCTATATCTATGCTGTTGAACCAGTTTTGCATGCTCAATGGTACTCCTTGGCTATGGTAAAAGTAATAGAGATCTATGCACGTGGACTCGGGTACTATTGGAATTTTGGAGGCAGTGGAAGCAAATAATAAAGGGTAAATTTCACTTACCTCCCCTGAGGTTTCTGACAATTACAGACACCTCCCCCAGGTTTTAGAAATTGCACTTACCTCCCCTGTCAGAGTTTGTCGGGTAACTTTGCTAACAGAAGTTGCACTTT
>JAOTQK010000020.1:10274262-10292905 GCA_025642025.1 Rhododendron ferrugineum
AGTGCAATTTCTAAAACCTGGGGGGAGGTGTCTGTAATTGTCAGAAACCTCAGGGGAGGTAAGTGAAATTTACCCAATAATAAAAGAAAGAAACAAAGTTGTTTTTGGAGATGTTGGCCAGAGCCCTATGTAGCTCCTACCGAACTAGAATTTTACCAAAGAACCTTCCTAGTAAAGAATATGATATGACTTTATGATACTTTTCATTGTTTCTAGTAAAGAATATGTAGTCCTTTTACAGGACTACATATATAAATCTAAAGAATGAATCACAAGTCCTAGAAGACATTACATAGTCCAATGTGATAATACTTACTATTATCATGCATCTTACTATGGCTACATGCATCTCCAATTTCTAGGAGAATTATGGATTACAATTTCTAACACCACACCCACCCCCCCGCCTGCCCCCCTCCCTCTTAATTCATAATTTTCTCAACCTTTGCCTTTGCTATGATTTTTGCAATATGATCCGTGAGAGCCTTATTCTCTTGCAGTGCATTAGCCAATGTGAAGTTTGCTTGGTCGAGATGATAACAATATAGCTCCTTATCACGATAGTTGAAATCTTCAACTTCAAAATCTAGAAAATTCTTCAAGTGCTCAATTGCATTTTTAGCAGCTTCTTGCTCAGCCTCAATTTTCTTTTTGTGCACAGAACTATAAAGTTTGATTTTTCCTCCTTCAACAACATTGTCCTGAATTTCAACGACGATGGTCATATTTTCATTCTCCACGATCCTGCGAAACAATTGAATACTCAAAAAACTTTACAATTTGGTTGCGGCTGATTTTGTGTGGAAGATTTTTCTACCTTTCTGGCCCATTTTTTGTGGGAGATTTGCTCCAATTTTGGGGTGTCATTTGACAAACCCAATTTTGATTTTGGAGAAGCAAAAACAGGCTTCCCAACATGCTATTTTCCTTTTAGGCATTCCTTTTTTGTTTTGTTTAAAAAACTTTGATAGCAATTGGCTACCGTGAAATTTTTTATTTTGTAAAAAAACATTTTGCATTGGATCATGGGAACATTTTTTTTTTTTATAGAATCCATCATTTTCAAAAAACAAAAGGGTCACGCAAAACATTTGCGGGGTTAAACACAAGAAAGTAAGGGGTAGGAATGTAACCACTTTGTTACGCCCTAATAATAAACACAACCCGCTCTGACATCATGTTGGAATTTTGGGGGCAACAAAAGCAAATAATAAAAGAAAGAAATAGAAATGTTTTTGGAGATGTAGGTCAAAGCCCTACAAAGCTCCTACATAACTAGAATTTTACCGAAGAACCTTGCTAGTAAAAAATATGATATGACTTGATGATACTTTTGATTGTTTCTAATTAGTTATTGAACAATAACATATGATGTCCTGTAAAATTATACGGTGGAATTGAGACCTCAAAAATTAGGGTTATTTTCTCATTACATTAAGTTATATAAGAGTAAAGAATTAATTACACATTACACATTTATCTACTAATCTATTTACATAAGAGATTAATTATAAACTAATAGCACACAACACCCATAACTTAACACTCCCTCTCAAGTTGGTGCGAAGATATCAATCAAGCCCAACTTGAACACAATGGAGTGAAAACTCCTGCTACCAAGTCCTTTTGTGAATATATCAGCTAATTGATCTTCAAATCTCACAAAAGGCATACATATCAAACCCTCGCTCAGCTTCTCCTTGATGAAGTGCCTGTCAATCTCTATATGTTTCATTCTGGCATGTTGAACAGGATTATGAGCAATGTTTATGACAGCTTTATTGTCACAGTAGAGTTTCATATGACCATTATCAGAAAGTCCCAAATTCCGTAATAAGGTTTGGAGCCATAAGAGCTCACAAACACCATGTGCCATAGTTCTATACTCAGCTTCTACACTAGACCAAGCGACCACTGACTGCTTCTTACTTCGCCTAGTAACCAAATTTCCCTAAGGAAAGTACAGTAGCCAGAAGTAGAGCGTCTATCATCCACAGAACTAGCCCGGTCGGCATCAGTAAATGCCTCCAACCGCAAGTGACCATGATTGGAGAACATAATTCCTTTCCCTGGAGCTGATTTGAGATACCTCTAGATACGATAAATTGCATCCAAATGTGAAGTATGAGGGTCATGCATAAACTGACTAACAACACCCACTGCATAAGTAACATTTGGTCGGGTGTGAGCTAAGTATATTAGGCGACCTACAAGTTGCTGATACCTCTCCTTATCAGTGCGCTTCTCCACATCTCCACTAAGATGATGATTCACCTCAATAGGAGAATTTGCAGGTCTACAACCCAACATACCTGTTTCTTTCAAAAGATCAAGTATATACTTCCATTGGGAGATAAAAATACCTCTATCAGGCCTTGCCACTTCCATTCCAAGAAAGTATCTCAGTGGTCCCAAATCCTTAATCTCAAATTCTTGTGCTAGACTAGACTTAAGATTGAGAATCTCATCCACATCATTGCCTGTCATAATTGTCATAATGATATCAACATAAACAATAAGGACAACAATCTTACCAGCACCTCCTTTGATGAACATAGTATGATCTGCATGGCTCTGTTTGTAACCACACCTCAACATAGCCTTTGAAAATCTGCCAAACTTAGCTCTAGGTGATTGCTTCAACCCATAAAGAGCCTTCTTCAATTTGCACACCTTTCCCTCAGTCTCAGAGGAAGAAAAACCTGGTGGTACATCCATATACACTTCCTCCTCTAACTCCTCATGAAGGAATGCATTTTTCACATCAAACTAGTGAAGAGGCCAATTCAAATTGGCAGCACAAGAAATTAGAGCTCGCACACTGTTCATCTTTGCTACTGGAGCAAACGTCTCCTCGTAGTCAATACCATAGGTTTGAGTAAAACCCTTGGCAACAAGTCGTGCCTTGTATCTCTCAACTGTACCATCAGCATTTTGCTTAACAGTGAAAACCCACTTGCATCCCACTGATTTCTTTCCCCCTAGGAGTGACACCAGCTCCCAAGTGCCATTTTTTTTCAAAGCCATCATCACCTCTACCATAGCTCCTTTCCACTCAGATATCATGAATGCATCTTGCCAATTCTGTGGAATAGATGTAGAAGAAAGAAAAGAAACAAATGCATGGTACGAAGGAGATAACGATCATAAGAGACATACTGAGAAATGGGATGTTGAGTACATGACCTAACACCTTTTCGAAGAGCAACAGGAAGATTATCATAATCAATAATAATGGGAGGTTCAATGGGAGAAGATTCATTACGAGATGAGTCAGCTGAGGAGTCCGAAACTGAAGTAGGGCAAGGTGGCAGTACACAAGAAGATTTGCCTTTCTTTTTCTTTTGATACGTTGCCAAGGTAGTAGGCCATTCACTCGTCCACCAATGTTTTGTTTTGCACTATCAACAGACACTTGTTCCACTCCAGATTTCTCCTTCTCCCCCTCACTACGAAAAGGAAGTGATAAAGACCATGACCCTTGATTCTAAGATGTTAACACCTCTTTCTCCCTCATCTCTTCCTGACTAACATGTTGCTCCCCCTGAAGAGATGGAGTGGAGGGAGAGTAGACTCGGTTTCTCAAAATGTGACATCCATAGAGACAAAAAAACTTCCTAGAGTGAGGATCATAACATTTATAGCCCTTCTGGGTAGGAGAATACCCAACAAAAATACATTTATGGGCTTTATAACCCAACTCGCCACCAGAAGGGTGAGGAGCATGAACAAAATGCACACAACCTAAAACTCTTGGGGGAAGAGTCAATTAGGGAAACACTCAATAGGAGTTTTGAAGTGGAAGACACTAGATAGCATACGGTTGATAAGATAAGTTGCAGTCAAAATTGCTTCTCCCCTAAATATTTGGGAACATTCATGGTGAACAAAAGAGAGTGAGCAACCTGAGCAAGATGACGATTTTTGCGTTCTGTAACTCCATTTTGCTGTGGAGTGTCAACACAAGTCATTTGAAAAAGAATACCATTTTCATCCAAAAAAACCCTAAAATTCCTATCGATGTACTCAGTGCCATTGTCACTACAAAGAATTTTGATATTCGTATCAAATTGAGTGCGCACCATCTCATGAAAGGATTTAAGACAAGAAAAGACTTCACTTTTTGACTTAAGTAGATACACCTAAGTAACACGAGAATAACAGTCAATAAAAGTAACAAACCACCGAAAACCTTTAAGAGAGGTAACAGGAGAAGGACCCCAAACATCAGAATGAATAGATGCATAAAAGGAACGTTTATGTTTTCCAAGCTCACAGGCTTCACAAAAAAATTGACTCCTAGAATAATGCTTAATTAAACTGGGGAAAAGTTTCTCTAAAATCCCAAAAGAGGGATGACCCAATCTACGGTGCCACTGATGTAACATAGAAAGAGCTAAATTCGTATATGTTTGCAGAGTGAGACCACATGACATGGGTGAACGAGGTGCAGACTCCAAAAAACTAGAGGCCATCCTGTGCTTTACCCTAAGTAGCACGGACACGGGACACGGCAATTCTAAAAAAATGGAAATACAGACACAGCGGGGGAACTTTCTTCGGTTGGGATTGCTCCGCCATTGCTTTCTCTTCTTCAATCAATTTACGAAATTTTGCAACATCTGGACTTGTTACAGTCTCACAAGCCGCTACCCCTTCTCCGGTAACTTTCAACAAATGAGCTTTCACCCTTGTATATGAATCATTTTTCGTTACACCACAATAGTTGCACTTCCATTTGAAATTTCCTCCTTTTCCACCAAATTTATCCAATTTAGTTACAAATTGCCAAAGTATTCCTCCACAGTTTTGGGTGCACTACTAGCACCCGTTGAGGAAGACATGTCCTATATGATTAATGTATGAGATTAACATATGGTTCAAATAAAAAAACCAGTCTGCAGGTAAAAAAACAGTCATCCTTTTAAAGGCATAATTATACATATATATTCAGTCAGTATAAAAAAAACAGTATGCAGGAGAGATGAGAGACAGTCAGTTATACATATATATACACACACACACACAAACATAAATATACACACATATACAGAGACACATAGAAAGAGACGAGAGAGAGACAGAGACGAGAAAGACAGAGAGGAACGAGAGACAAAGGGACGACAGAGAGAGACAAAGACGCGAGAGAGAGACGAGAGAGAGACATACCCAAGAGAGGAGAGGAGTCTGTGAGAGCTCCTCGTCGTCGTCTATCTAGGGCTTGGAATTTGAAGAGTAAAGAGAAAGTGACCAGTCAGACAGTAATATAGCCTTTTAAATGCATAATTACAGTTTAACCCAAAAGTTTTGAATAATTTCATATTAACCCCCAACATTTTAAAAAAATTACATTTTGACCCCCAGCTGTGTCCCCAGCCATGTCACCACCGTGTCCCTTATCAAAAAATAATATAAATTATTGGACACGCCACATGGCGTGTCCAATACGTATGTAGGCGTGTCCCCGTGTCCAATACGTAGGTATGGCGCCCTTTTGGAGTATCGGTACTTCATAGGCTTTACCACTGCCAATCACTTTTCCCGTGTCCAGTTCCCGAAAAACACAATTGGTAGGAAAAAAGGTCACTGAACAATTTGCAGGACGAGTAAGACTACTAACGGACAGAACTGAAAAGGTTAGTGGGAAAGTTTGGAATATGTAGAACTGAAGAGAGGGAAATAGAGGGAGAATGTCGAACAGAACCTTTCCCTGAAATAACAGAGAATCCATATGCTATTCTGATCTTATCCTTACCAGAACAAGTAGAGTAAGAATCAAACACAGAGGAACAACCTGTCATATAATCTAAAGGACCTGAATCTATAATCTAAGGAATAGCAAAAGACATAGTAAATGCACTAGCCGGAATACCTGTGTGAGCAAAATAGGACGAAGTAGGACCTGCTGTGGAAGTGGGAGCTATAGTAGATGGAGAATCAGCCCGAGCCATTAGGCACCTGAGAGCTTGCATCTCTCCTTGAGAAAAACCACCAACAGGATCAAAAGATGCCTGAACCCTAGTACTAAACCCAGAATTAGGCAAGGTAGCAACTGTAAACTCCGAAACATGGGCCGAGAACACACGGGACCACGATTGCAACCACTGCGTCCACCCCTTCGCCCGCGAGAGGGACGACCATGTAACTTCCAACAAAAATCCCTAGTATGGCCGGTGTTGTGGCAATAATCACACCGGAGTGACTCACGATCAATAGGTCCACTGCTACCACCTGACTGTGACTTACCACTCTGTGGAGGAGGACCAAACTGACCCTGAGGAATGGCAACCAAGGCAGAATGATCAGAAGTAGGAGTGCGCAATATAGCACCTCTTCTACTCTCCTCCTGCTGAACAATGGCATAGGCCTCTCCCAAAGACAGAAACAGAACACGACCCAACACTTGCACTCTAATCTAATCATATTCTATATCAAGACCAGGAAGAAAGTCATAAACACGCTCTTTCTCCAACCTCTTAAGCCAATTAGCAGCATCAACAGAACAAACAGCCTGAAATCCCTGATAGTAATCAAATTCTTGCCACTCCATTCAAGTCAGCAAAATACACAGCGACAGATCGATTGTGTTGGTCCAACGTACGGAGTCTCCTCCTCAACTCAAAACACTGAGCATCATTACCTTGCTGAGAATAAGTTTGGGCTGCAGTAGTCCAAATCTTTTGTGAAGTATCAAGAAGCAGGAAAGTATGGCAAATATCAGCTCTCATAGAGTTAAACAACCAGGTCATGACTAAAGATTTCTGAGATTTAATTTCTTAAGTTCGACAACCTCATCAGGTGGAGTAACAGGGCCCTCAATGAATTCTGACATCCCTTTGGCCTCAATAGCCAAAGTAAAGGTTCGAGACCAAATCAAATAGTTGGTACCATCCAAGTTAATATGGCAAATATCCAGAGGAGAGTTATCAAGAGTCCCTACACGACTCAATTCATCCTTTATACTAGCGGAAGCTTTTGTTTCTCCTCCGACATATTGACAAAAAAACAAGCTACTGAAAAATACCAGTAAGGCCACAAAGAACCTGAGAAGAACAAGCCCAGTGATTGTGGAAGGCAAAAGTGTCGGTTAGCAAGAAGGAGATCTGAAAAAAAAAACACCTCAAAAATGGAAACTCAGACTGTTCTGAGCTTGGAAGGCCACACCCAATAAGTTCCAAGCTCTGTCAGAGGTCGCCGGACGCCAGAAAAGGCACGGCGGTGGTCGGCAAGAGCAGAGAGGAGTTGCCGGATGTCAACGATGTCAGCAAAGGGTTGGTGAAGGGCTGACGCCGTCGGGAAACCTATGGAGATGGGCCGACAACTTCAGGACATGACTGGAGAGGGTTCAACGAGCAACAAGCAACACGTACGAGGTAGATCGGTCCTGGTGGAAGGCCGGTAAAGTACGACGATGCTGGTGGAAGACCAACGAAGCACGACAATGTCTACAAGAGTGTCCTAGATTTGTCGTTAAGCCCTGATAACATGTAAAATTATACGGTGGAATTGAGACCCCAAAAATTAGGGTTATTTTCTCATTATGTTAAGTTATACAAGAGTAAAGAATTAATTACACATTACACCCTTATCTACTAATCTATTTACATAAGAGACTAATTATAAACTAATAGCACACTACACCCATAACTTAACATGTCCTTTTATAGGACTACATAGATGAATCCAGGGAATGAATCACAAGTCCCTAGAGGACTTCACATATTCCAATATGATAATACTTACTATTATCATGTATCTTACTAAAGATACATGCATCCCCAATTCCTAGGAAAATTATGGATTACAATTTCCAACAGGTATGACTGTCAAGTGTTGGTGGACATCCACGTGTCAGACCCATCAATGCTCTAATTGAAGGATTCTCGGACTAAGCAAGAAAAGATAATTATCTTCCGTATTTTACGAGTTTTGCATGCTCACTGGTCTTTCTTGTTGGCAACTAACTTAAAATTCCCAAATTGCTCACTAGCAGCCTCCTTGGGCACACTCCTATTTAGCACTCCTCAAATTCGGTTTGCTACACAAGTGGTTTCAGCTGTACCAGCGACATCCTCATCCAGCTTTTGGCTCCTTGAAACTCCTCCCACATCAACGCCATTAGTCATCCGTTTATGCCTTGCATCTTGTGTAAGAATTATTGGATCAAGCCCAACTAAGAGAGCTTAAAATAGATGAGGAATGATGTACCGCTCTCAGCGAGACAACCTCGATTAGTACTTTCCGAGCTGGATGCGCAAGAGCTGACTCTACGGGACTTGGAAGCACCGCTTACAGGCATTCAACGTTCAAGACTTCCTCAATCTGAAACTAGTAAAACTAGAAGAGGTACTAGTCGGACTAGAAACAAAGTAACTCAGCAAGCCATGACCTTACACCAAGCTCAAGGACAGTACTACCTTGTGATGAATCCTTCACCTGTCCAAGTTTTAGGAATGGAGATGAAGGGAAGTTGACAAAACAACACAAAATAGGATATACCTCATTCAGCACAAGCCGACTTGGTAAAGTGGCAACCTTCCTCTCTGAAACTTACTGAACTGCCTTGCCCCTAACAAAGACCCTATTGTGCCCCTAAGATTGCAGCAAGCCATAGTACTTACATGGCTTGAAATGCTCACACTTTTAGCCTTGATCAAAGCTCATCCTACTCTACCCACCTTTGGTTGCGAACTACACCAAGGGCTAACCACAAAAGGGATCTTGGGCCTCAAGCAGAAGGCTTAGGGTGCTTGCACAAGGGGACGACTCAAGCTAGTATCCTTTCCGACATTTGTCACTTAATCACCTCAAGAGCGGAGCCTTAAACAAAAACTTCAAATTTTACCCAATTCCTCTGCATATATCTTTTGACCTCCCTATCACCTTACCAACCCTCTCTCACCTATGAAGCATGGATACTGATACGGATACGATATGATACGGATACGGCGATACGGCAAAACCTAAAAAACTAGGATAAGGATACGTTGGGGATACGGTTGTGCAAATTATAGATTTTTATAATTATGAGTCTCCTACTAGGCATAAGAAGTCAGAAGGGTAGTTAAATTGCCAATACCAAGCATTAAGCACATGTCAATGACAATAGACAAAAGTCATTCCAAACAAAGAGAGTTAAAAGTTAAAACTAAAAGAGTGTAAAATTAATAAGGGGCATATCCTCCACCAGGACCAACAATTTCGTGTATATATAAAATATGTCAGAGTGTGTGTGCCAAATATAAAGTAAAAACTAAAATCAGAGACTAAAAAGCAGGCCAATGGAGAGAGAGAACCAGTTGCAATCTAGGGTTTGGACTTCAGAGGAGTCGACTGGTCCTACCTTCACAGGATATCGACTCCAATCTCAAGATGAGAAGTTGTATAATATTAGGGTTCCTATCATAAAAATACATAATTTATAGTGTTATTACAGTTTTCCGCTTACAGCTTCTACTTTTATGTGTAAAAACTTTCATTTTTGACCCCACCGTATCCCAAAAGTATCCTGACGTATCCCTCGTGTATCCAAAATGTATGCGAAAATAAAAACATTTAATTTAATTATAGGATACTTATTTGCTGTATCCGATACATATCGGGCGCGTATCCGTATCTGGGAAGTATCCGATACCTGTACGTGACTAGTTTCGGAGTATCCGTGCTTCATAGTCTCTCACCCTTGCAGAAGGAAATCCCCATGCCTCTTAATCTCCTCGTCCAAAGTCTTGCCATTTACGATATCTCAAACACATCCTTAAAGCTCTTCAACCTATAAGGCAGAGACTCGTCACCCCTTGGTCTAAACTGTCCAAGATGGGGTTACATCTGACACACCGTAAAAACCTCTAGTGTATTGCTCCAGTGAAAATTGTTATTGCCACAGAATCACCTTGTCTGAAGCAATAGATCTTCAACATTCACCACCAAACCCTCTGTGTCATAGGTAGACACGAATATATGGCTTTGTAGTTGACTCATCCCCTGATCAAGAAAAGGCACAATGTTTGCATGATATTGCTAGCCATGCCACCATGGTGCGAGTCGTTCTTCTCTTTGCTTCCATCTGCAATGGTCTCGAAACAAAAGGAAACGAAGCAGCAACCTTGAAACGCCCTAACCTAATATTGGGAATAAACATTATATAGGGATGATTATGATATTATACCCCTTTCAAGACCTCTTTCTCACTATTGTGATATTACACCCCATGGCAATAGTCATTTCATGTGGCATTTCACTTCAAACACATTACACACATTGCAAGGCTAGTGCTTGTGCACTCTGTGGAGGGCTAAATTCAACCTTGAACCTTATTGAACCTTTATTCCTGTTGTTGAACCGTGGTGGGATGATGCGGAGATTCGAGTGCCTGCAAACCGGAGGGGGGTGTTCCTCCGGGTAGAAGCTCCAACGAACAAGTCAGTAAGTGGAGGAGGAAGAAGAAGTATTGTAAGAAAGTATGGTAGGAGAGAGAAGAGAGCAATAGTGATTTTTCGGACCCTTGCCCTAAAAGGGGTGGCTTCCTATTTAAAGGCAAAGCTTTGGAGTGTTGAACAAGTCAGTAGTGCCTCTCACGTGCGTAGTTACGCTCGGATGACGTCACATGTCAGAGTCATTTAATGAGCATCGCTTCCCAGGGATTGCTGAGCCGCTATAGTCAATGTCAGGAATGTCATCTCAGGCAGAGATGTCACTTCAATTATTAGAGAGGTTCCCTCGCCTATCAACAGAAGCTTCTAGAACATTCCACAACAACCACGGCCGAGTACCGCCCTCGAGAAGACACGTTGCCGAACGGAATCCGACCCGCCGAACGTAAGACAAGTTACCCGAACGAAGAGAGGTCATGCCGAACGACTATACCTCACCGAGCACTGCTATATTTTCCCGAGTGAGAGAAAGACGTACCAAGTGATATGCACGAGGAACGTTCGGTAAAGCTGGGGAGGGTCTTCCTGGGGCACAACCTGACTTACAGACGAACTGAGACAATCGAACTATGGGTTCCACCTCGTGACCCTTTTGAACTTTCCAAACCTTTGGATATTTCAGCCCATTACACAATCCTACTTGGTCGTATTAGCACAAGCACTGAGGGCCTATTGCTTAATCGTCTCCGATATAATAGAATAACACCCCAAGCGTAGGGTTTAATACGTCGAGATAAGCATAATAATCCGAAAGACCGGGTATCGTACCCAAGGGAATATTTGTTACGGCTTGAATGGATTTGTAGATGTAAGCAAAGTTTTCGGCATTTAGACGGCCAACTTTGTTTTACTTTAAGCAGTGGAAAATAAACGGCTAAATTGAACGAAGATTTAACTAATATAAAACGGAAGGCGTCTAGGAGATCCTAACAACCACGACTCAAGTCAAACCACTTTTCTCATCCTATTACTCGGTTTGAGATACACAACTAAGGTTCTCAACCTGGAAGAAATGTGGTTCGAATACCGGACGAGTTCTAGAACTCACTTGGCAAACGCCTCGAGCGACATAGCTCCAAGTATCATGTGTGACAAGTAGCACGCTCTTGCCTACACATGATTAAGGAGGTTAACACCTTAGCAATTTGACAAGCGAATCCGAACCAAAAATTGAAACTTTATGATGAGAAAAGCAATATTAACTCAAGCCATGAGGTGCTAATCACCCCATGACTAAGCCTTATAAACTACTCACTCATATCTAGAGATAGAAGCAAGGCAAAATCTAGAAAAACATATTTAACCAACGAAATTTGAAATAAACTTGAGATTACTATAGATCGAGAGCGTAGTTACAACTTTAATGAAGACGAAAATAACAAACTAAGATTAACTAAAGGAGGAAATGCAGGTTTTTAGCTAGAAAAATGAAGAACAAGCAAGAACAAATGCAAATGTAAGCAAATCCTATTCTAGATCTAAAAAGGTGTACTACTATCTCTAATTTTCTGTAATGGTGACATAACGGGGTATTTATATCGCCCCCAATTTCGTACAAAGTTGCCCTAATAATTAGTTACAAAGGCCCCTCGGTACCGATATCTCCTCTGCTATGGTATCGGTACCGAGCTCACTAAGCTGCTTCCTCCAACCCTTTCGGTACCGATACCTCCTCTGATATGGTATCGGTACCGAGCTCACTAAGTTGCTTCCTCTAACCCTCTCGGTACCAATACCTCCTCTGATATGGTATCGGTACCGAGGCCTTTAGCGTCAGCTTTTGCTCTTTGGTCCTCTGTTTGGCCTTCCATGCCTTCAGGTCACCTCCGGGCCTTCCCTTCTTAGCTATTGGGACTTGGCCACCCTCGGGGGTCATCCATGGCATCGGAAATAGCTTTATTTGCACGATTTTCCTGAAACATCTTCTAAACAACATTACGTGCAAAAGTAAATGAAAACAACTAATTTAACGACGTAATTAAACTAAAACTAAGGACTTAGCGCACCCTTAATGGCATTAACGGGTGCTTATCACCTATTGTAGGTATACTGCTCCCAAGCAAGTCACGCGACACGTAGACAAATACGTGAAAGTGTTCCTTGAAGCACATCCACCTCGCTTTGAAGGATATTCTCCCTCACCTAAGCCTCTGGGCCATGTCTCCTCGACCTAACTGAAGGTTTAGTCCTCGTCAATCTTGAAGGCACCCTCGCAAGCATTGGGCTATGAGCAGAGCTCAAGCAGCCCCGTGGGATCTTTGAAAAAGATCTGCATTAGAGGCGAAAGTTAGAGGCTTGTCCAGGCATGGCGATACTTCAATCTCAAATAGATGGACCATGACACAAGATGACGAGCAGATCACCTTGTCTTGTCACTAGACAAGATCAATTTTGGTCGACCTGTTTAATGCCTGGCCCTATGATACACGGATACGGATACGGACACTGACACGGACACGGGAATTCTAAAAAAATGGGGACATGGACACGGCGGGGGACACGTCACGTGTATATTTATTTATATTTTTTTCAAATTTAAATGGCAAAATGTGGACAAAACGAAAAATCTATAGTTCCAATACCATTCAAACAAAACAAAACATCCATAAGTTCAATACAACCCTATTGAAAAATTACAATTTGACCCCTGAAAATTTTAAAAAAAAATTATAGTTTGACCCCCAAAATTTTTAAAAATTACCGTTTGACCCCAATTTTTTTTAAAAAATTACACTGACCCCCGCCGTGTCCCCATCGGTGTCCCGTTGTGTCCCCAACCGTGTTCCCCTCATTAAATTATGGGACATGCCACATGGCGTGTCCTGTACGTGTTCCTGAGGTGTCCCTAGTGTCCGGACACTGCGAAACGTCGACCTCTAGAGGTGTCGGTGCTTCATAGAATTTCCCGCATAGTGCACACGCCACGATGTGGCATGCACAAGCACGCAGAACACCAGAGACATTGCTAGAATCCCATGAGCCTGTTGTGGCATAGTACGACCACAATCTCCACTTCTTTTACACCTCTTGTCAGAGGTCTAGGAACGTGTGCCACGGTGCCACCTATCCTCAGGTGCATAGTTATCTCATCCTATAAATGTGGGCTAACCCCATGGAACAATAATCATAACACCATCATCGATTACATACCTTTGTAAAGCTTTGTTTCCTCCTGCTTTCTCCATCAATTTTTTTTCCACATTCTCTATCACTCTCCTCCATTTGCTTCTGGAAAAGCTCATATCCGTTTCATTTCACTAGACAATTCATTGGTGTTAGTCATGTTACAAATAAAAGCATGCAAGTCAAACCATCTGTTTAGATCGATCTACTCATTAGTAAAGAAAAAGGATCACAACCGTTTTTCCCGCTGAAAATTTCGATTATGTTGAGTGAAGTTTTATGGTCAACTGTATGCGGAACGCAACCTGATGCTTCAGACCACGGTTTTAAATAAAGGCCGCTACGTAACGGGATTTTGGACCTCTGACACCCTTATTTACCTTTGTATCGGTTGATATATGGCCATATCACCAATGCCGTTACGTTTCCCGATACCGCAATTTGAAACACTGCTTGAGACAATGAAGCCTAAACCACGAGGTAAGATTTCAGGTTCTTAGTCGTCATTTTGGTAATGGAGTTACTTAAGTGGATTATCCTGTAGTGGTTTTTTTGACCTGATTCATATGTGAAGAACATTTTTGTTCCAATGTTTATTGGTCGATTTGACGCTATGAATTATATATGCAGGTTATACATCAGAAATCACGAATTTCCTATGATGAAATTACAAATGATCTCTGCCCTGTAAGTTTTTATTGTGGTGTGCTCGTTTTATTGGTTAACTGGTGGATAACCTGTGGTCCTGAAAAGTTTTGTTTGAAAGAATTAGGAAAACATGGTTGTGGGGAAAGAATTGCATAGTGGGAAAGATTTGGTTAGCCTGTGATCCACCCAGCTTCTCGTGACTCTCTTGTCTCTCACATTGATGCTTTCTATTTCAGATTCTTAGTGTACAGCAGCTCTATAGAGTATGCACGCTATACTGGGATGACGACTATAACACTGAAAGTGTATCCGCAGATGTAAGCTAAAAGAAGCGACAAGATTCTTTGGTTCTTTGAAAGAAGAATTATCGTATTGTACTGCAATTTGTTTATTCTTTCTTGTTTGGTATTTTTAATTGCGGCACGCTTCTGTGCTCCAACTGTCACATTGATCAGGTTATATCTAGCATGAAGGTACTAATGACAGAAGACTCGAATGATGAAGATAGAAACTCTTTTTTGTTGGATGACAATTCTAGGTATGAGGAGGGAAAAACAAACCTTACATGAAGCAAATTATATTTGAAACTAATTGTGCTCCATAAATGCAGCATTCCATTCTCCGATGATGACCTTAGCATTTCAGTCAAAGAGAAGGATTTCTCGGATGTAAAACCTGCTGCTGAACTTCTTGAAAATCCAGCCTTCCAATTTTTACAGGAATAAGGCAGTTTTCGATTCCTTTTTTCTGTGATGTCCCTCAGATTGTTGAAGATAAAAGATGGACAGGACTACTCCAGCCAAATGTCACTGTAAATCCGCAAGTAGATATTCAATTTTTCCTAGAGGGTCACTTTAGGGTAGCAGTAGTTGCACAGATCACAAGAGGGATGCTTCTGGTCTCCCTAAAGTTCATCTTGTAATCGATTAGATTACATTTTGATCTTAGTTCAAAAAAATAATTTCTTGTAATCTTAATCTGTAATAGTTCAGTTTTGTAATTAATTAGTACATGGTTTCTTCCCCAGGGGTGTCAGAACTACCCATTGGCTCGTGGCCCTGCTCGGTCCAATGGTCCACCTGTGCTCATCGCCTAGCGCATTCTGGTGTGCTAAGTGTACGTATGTCTCTAGCTATGAAATGTATGTGGGTTACACATACATTGTGTGAGACTTATGTGCATAAAACAATTTAAAAAACACGTGTTTGGTTCTCTTTCCGTAGAACTAAATATGATTGTATGATTTCTAGCTTTATAACAAATCTTGTGTCCCCCTCACTGTTGGATTATCATTAGATTAACCACATAAGGCATTGTTGTTGTTATTCCTTTTATGGTTATGTGCCCATGGTTACTCAAATCTGAAATTGGGATGAGAGCTAAGGAAGGAAAATTGAAAACAAAACAAGGGGAAAAACAAATTTTAAACCTGAGAGATGTAATAATGATGTCACGATTTCTCATGTTATCCTCCTGTGACGTAAATGGGATTCATCAAAGTCCTATTGATGTTGGGAGTTGCTTATTTTGTAGACCTCGGTATGTAAATAACTATGTTCAAGTTGTTTTGTCTATTGCGCATCCATTGTGCAAAGTGGGTGATTCAAAAATTTTACGTAGTGTGGGCACCCTAATAGTGAGAGTCCAAATTTGTTCACCTCTCATAAAAGAGGGTGAACAATATCCTTCACTCCATGGACCTTTACCATCTTAACGGCTCTATGCTAATCCACTCTAACCTTAATCATTGTTAAATCTTTAAAAAATAAAAATAAAGAAAGTGGGTTTAAGAACATACTCCTACAACTATTCTTAGTGGGACCGGGTGTAATTAATCTCTCGTGATTTTGTGACAAGAGTTGGTGGGTTTTGAAGCTACAATACAGCTGCAGAGAAAACAGGTGTCCGGTGAGTAGAAGAGAGTTTGCGTTCAAAAACGACGGGGCTTTGCAGCAAATTTTATAAAGTTGCTGTGTCTTGGTTGTTCATAGTGGGTGTTTGGAATCCTAATTTTGAATGAAATATCTAAATAGAATTGGGAAATTAACTTTCCGTTTATTAAGGCTCAAGGGTTTGAATGAAATATCTAAATAGAACTGGGTGTTTGAAATTAACTTTCCGTTTAACTTTCCATGCCAGGTGGCGACTCCGAGTTATTTTTCAAAAACATTCTGCGCTCTTAGCTGCAAAATCCATCTTTCATACAACACAAAGCTCTCCCTCAAAATTACACCGTAATGAACTTGGATCACTCGACCTGATTCCCCCTCACTATCCTTCGAGGCGAAAAAGCCCCATAGGCAAAATCCTGGGCGCGACAAATAGTCAACAATCATGACACATCCTCTTCAAATATCAATTGTAACAAACCATCATGTATTCCAAACAATGCATCGATATTTAGTAGGTGCCAATAACCTTATCTGGAACCAGCAACCAACGGAGACGTTCGTCCCCATCTCTGACCAAATCAAACGCCAGATGCCTGAGAAGAGGGCCTGATGTTGTTCTCACCCGACTTAGGTGAGGCGATAGGGCGACAGAGAAACCAATTAACCCCTGCCGACTTAGCTGAGGCGTTTCAGGGCCCGTCTAGTTGGGTCAAGGGAAAGCCTTCTGGGGCTTTCTCCTAACTCAGCTGGATGGCCTTAGCTGCTTCATGACTCCGCTGGATGACCTTGTAGTAACACCTTTCCGAAAAACCCACGCCCAACAGGGTGTGGCCAACAAGGACAATGACCCTCGTAGGCCATAGCCGCATCACCTAAGTTTCTGCAGCCTGGCCTTTAACTTGAAAACCCTCCTTGGTGGACTGATTGCAGCACAAAGAAAGAACCTAAGAAGAAGAAGAAGAAGCTTCTCTTCATTTCTGTCACTCCAAATCAATCATATCCATCAATTTCCTTCCACCAGTTTACTTTTTGAACAAAATGGCCCAACCCCATTGCAATACAACCCATTTTGTGTACATGTGCAAGTTTCAGTGTCATGGCCAAGGGTAATGGTTTTTTGCACTACATTTTTTTTTATAGATTCACTCCAAAATTTGTCATTCAGTGTCTAAATTACACACAACACAAGCACTTAAAACTCAAATTTGGAGCGCAATTATAAGAAAGTGGAGTGCAAAAATCGTTTTCCTTCAAAGTATCCATTGTAATCCTTGGGTTGTTGCTAGTTGTTATCCTTTCTTTTGAATTGTAAGTTTGGCAAAACCATCTTTGATGCTGGGACAGTGACACCACCACAAACACCATTGCTTCATATATCCACATTACACAAAACATTGGTTAGTTGTGCCTAAACATCACAAGAGAGGATGCCTTTATGTCTGATAGTACAAAGCAGACTCCTTTCATGTCATTTCAATGTCCTTTTTGGCCTATGTTCCTTGTTGGATAATTTGAACTTTCCATGTATATTATTAGACCTGTAACAGATTAGTTGCTTTCTTAATGTTTACCGTTTACCAAATAGCTAGTTAACCTGTTAAATATGAGAGAAGAGATATTTATTTTATTGATTTCGATAATAAAACTGTACAATGAGGTCTTTATTTATACAAGGGGAAGAGTCTAACTATGGAAGGGAATCATCCTGATTATAATGAAATTGTAATAATTAAATTACAATCAAAATAAAATCAAGAGAATCATAAAATATCGTAATCATATCAATACATGATTATGAATTATATGATTACTATATTCTAACAGGCAAAACAATATAAAGCCAAAATTATGAAGTGCAGATAAAATTGAGAAAAGTAGGCACAATCCCCATTTCAACATCCACAATCTCTTTCAACCCTTTAATTAGAGCTCTTGAAACACCCTAGGATAAGTCCTTGTAAGTGCGCAATATGGTTTAATGGTAAAAATATTGTGCTAGTGATTGTTATTTGTGGTGGATCCGATTAATTAGCAAATGTCATATCTCCCTTGTTTCTGAATGTTGACCCACCACCTACAAAATATATATATATATATATATATAGTGCAATTATTACTTTGCCCTGTTAACTGCAAAAATGCTTGTCTTTTGAGTTACTAAAACATGAATATTATGGTGTACTTCTCCATATATAGGTTTGGTAAATCATCAGGATCGAGTTTGTTAGTGATGATGCTGTGGCGCGCGTACGCTCTTGAGTGTGATTGAAACTATTCATTAAGATCTTGCTTATGGATTTGGTGCGAATAAACTTGATTTGACTTGGCTAATTGGTTCCTCAAATAACTTTCGAATCGTTCTTGTAAATCTAGGCCTTTTTTTTATTTTTTACATGGTTACATCTAACCATCATTTTCATACCTTGACAACATATACAGTAATGCTACGGGTACAGCAATCTGTGCACAAATTGTGCACAGATTTTTTTGTGGGGCCCACTAAGGGTCCCACACAAATGATCCGATCCGTTCATTATGTTTAAAACA
>JAOTQK010000020.1:10297136-10328662 GCA_025642025.1 Rhododendron ferrugineum
CACTTGCGCACGAAGTTTAATAAGTTCAAATGGAGAGGTTATGAGTGATTCCAAGGCACCAGCTGCAATTCCTGCCATAAGGGCCTCAGAGACATGCACATGATTGTCTTCTCGACCATCTGCCAAGAAAATAGACAAAGAAAACCGAGCATCAGGTATGAAGGTTGAAAACATCAGTTCTTAAATACAGTCTCTAAAAGAATGTTAAGGAAAAATACAACCAGCATAGGCGTATAATTTAAGTTTGGCTGTTAGTACGCACACGGGTGCAAGTTCACACAAAAACTCAGAGATAGAATTAACCAAGGAAACTGAGCTGATAGGGCAGCCACTTCTGTTTTCAGTTTTCACTATTAGTGTCCTCTGATATAACAGTAATCTTAGGTGGCACTCCACACACTTGCCGCCCGCCCCAACCCCCCCCCCTCTCTCTCTCTCTCTCCCTCCCTCACACACACACACACACGAAGTGGTTGAGGATGTAGCAATACAAACAAAAAAGATATTTCAAGAGTACCAATGCCATATTCCCCAGAATGAACTCTAATCGTTAGACTTGATTAATGAGAATTAGGGTTTTGACCCTTGTGTGTGTCTCTCTCCTCTCTTTCCTCTTCTCCCTTTTTCTTGTCCGGCGTCAAGTGGTATCAGAGCTCTCTTGATCCCATGTGTGGTACCGTTCATCTCTGCTAGATCCAGTCCGCAACTTGTGGTCCAACTTACGAATCTGACAAACCGCCGTCATCATCCTCAACTCTGTTGTCCCTTGTCTTCGCTGGAGTCGTCGTGAATCTGTTCAAGTGAGCATTATTGGTCACTGGTTAAGACCCACAGAAACTGCTGTGTCGTTATTGTTCTCTGCTGGGAGAAACGTAAGTTCATTTTTCTTCCAACCCTTGTCTCATTATCCAATATACAGTTGAGCCATAAAAGCTTTTGACCAGCCCACTATTTACTTCTTTGACCAGCCCATCCTTTGTTTAAGCCTAACCCTAAGGAATTTCAGCTGATTCTCGACCCACCAATTATCAAAACACGTCCTGGGCCATCATTTTCCCAAACATTAACACCATCATTAAATAGGTCCATTATAAGCCTTTATACATCCAGATCCAGCCCACCTTACCACAAAAAAAAAAAACAGAAACCGTAGGCCCAAACCTCTTACAGCCAAACCCTACTCAACCCATCCCCAATTACTTTTCAGCCAGCCAAAAAAAAAAAAACACTCTTTATCCCCAGTCATAACCATGGTAACCGATGCAGAGTTGAACTCAAAATTTGATCGTCTACATCAAGAACAACAAGGTGTCAAGAAATCAGTGGAAGAGATTAATAAGGCACAACAAGTATTGAGTGAAGACGTTGCACAGATGAAAGCTCTTTTGGAAAAATTAGCAGCCACGGGTTTGGAAAGTAAACTGAAAGCTAAAGCTGAAGCTAATGGGTTTGGCAATGTTCCTCCACAAATTCCAGGATATGGCCCACAACGCACGGTAGAAGATTCGCGGTTAACTGATGTTGACAGAGAAGCAAAGCTAGAAGTTGCAGACTTTAATGGGGACCACGATCCGGAGGTATTTTTTGATTGGGTGCATAGTATAGAGAGTTTCTTTCGTTTGTATCAACTGACAGAGGAAAGAAAATTACTTTTTGCCGAAGCCAAGTTGAAGGGTACAGCTAGAATTTGGTGGACTAAATTTCAAAGGGAAAATTATGTTGCTATTCGTGTATGGGAGGACATGAAAATTGCCGCTATTTTGTTCCACCAGAGTTACAAGTAGCATAGCGTGCTCACTTGCAGTTTACTCAGTTGACACAGGGAAGCAAGTCTGTGGAAGAGTACACCAGATTGTTCTATAGTTTGGCGACCAGATCCGAGTTCCCGTGGAATGAAGATGTGATGATCTCAATGTATCGTCAGGGTTTGAATCCACAAATCTCTTGTGGATTGGCTTCTAGTAGATTGTACAACATGGCAGATGCAGTCCAAGTAGCCCTTTAGATGGAAGAGGAGGATAAGAAGATGGTTCCCGTACGCCCTTCGGTGGAATCCCTTACAAGGAGTGAAAGGACTTTTGTGGATCCAATCCGTAACAAGTTCCTTCATTGCCCTCCCCGTGCTACTTCTTTTCCTTCTCCGATTCCATATGGAGGTAATACTAACTCCAATTGTTTTAATTGTCATGGTTTTGGACATCATGCTAAGGATTGACTTCTCCTAAACTTAATGTGCATGTTAAGTCTGTTGCTGTGATTGAGAATGAGGACAATGTGGAGGAACAAAAATTGGAGAAATCAAAGTTTAATTACCAAATTGTTGAGCCTCTTGATCCCAAATCCGATGAGGAATCTGATAATGAAGTGATTGGAATTATGCGTTCTCTACTTGCTACCAAGGGAGATAAACCAAACCTTGAGAAGCTGCAGCGTGGGCAGATTTTTCATACAAGGGTAAAGTGTAATGACCAAGTGTGCTCCTTAGTGATTGATACCGGGAGTTGTACGAATGCCGTATCCGAGGAAGCTGTGAAGAAATTGGGTTTAACAGTTGATCCGCATCCCGAGCCTTATCATCTAGCATGGATCACTAACATGAAGCTTAAGGTTGACAAGTAGTGTCCCGTGACAATCACTATTGGCAAAGTCAAGGAAACAGTGATGTGTGATGTTCTTCCTCTTACGCTTTGCCACATTCTTTTGGGCCACATATGGATATGGGATCGCGATGTTGAGCATGTGGGGCGTGCCAATACTTATTCTTTCGTTGACGGTATCACGAAGTACACCCTCACTTGTGCCACCGATTTACGCACCGTCAAGTTGAAGACCTCTTCGTTGATTAGGCGTGTCCGTCCTTCCGATGGTATCCTTGGACCCGTGCCTAACTCGCAGGAGTCAAGTTTTTTTCAGCGGAGGAGAATTGATGGGGTAGCCGTTGATTGGTTGGACCGTAGTTGTCCGCTTTGGAAGCCTCAAGTAAAGCCCATGGGCCCGACACATAGAATTAAGTCTTTTTGGTTCAATAAGTGTGTTTGGTAATTTTGTTATTTTAATTATTAGTAATAGGAGGCATTTAAATATTTAATTAGGTTGTTTTTAATGTTTTCTTTTTATTTTCATTAGGGTTATGAGTCTATAAATAAAGACGTTCAACGATGTAATCGTTAGACTTGATTAATGAGAATTTGAGAATTAGGGTTTTGCCCCTTGTGTGTGTCTCTCTCCTCTGCTCCCTCTTTCTTGTCCGGCATCAACCTCTCCATGTGCTAGCTGGGGGCCTTAGTTTAAGATTAGGGGGGCCTACGGGAGCATATGTACGTATTTACTAAAATTTGTACATCCAGATAAATATACATCTTTCTTGCTTAGTTGTAATGTATGGAAGTAATTTCGGAAAACTCTATCTATTTTCGTGTGGGTTTAATTGGAAAACTTAAATAGCTATATAAGAGCATCCACAGTGGAATAACCAAAACCATAACGTTGCTAAAGTTAGCAATGTTCCTTCAAAAAAATGTTCACAATGGCATAACCAAACTTAAGAACCTCTTAACAACCAATTAAATTTTGGCCCTTGGATAATCAAAACTAGCAACTTTTTGCTAATAACCAAAACCCTCTCAACAATGTTTCTAAGAAAAACATTTTTAAAAGAAGTTTTTTTTTTGGCAAAAACAATTAAACTGTTTTTTTAAAGTTTTTCGGAAAAGTGTTTTTTCAAAAAATTATTTTCTATTTCTAATAACTTGTTTTTATTAGTTTGAAAACTATTTTTAAAAAATTGTTTTATAAGGTGACAATTTTAAAATTTTTACACGTTGAAAATGTGATGTGGCAAGTTTTGATTATTCAATGTTGATTAAGCCACTATGGACATCTACATTGCTAATCTTAGCAACCCCCCTTAAATAGATAATCAAAAGGTGATTTGGCAACTTTTGATTATCCAATTTTGATTAGTCTACCGTGGATGCTCTAACAAGGGAAATTTTGGTTGCTTAAAGTATCTCGAACTGGCTCAACAAAGCCTTCCTTTGGCATAAGTACGATACGAAGCCATTCTCATATTTGGGGTTTCCAACCCACAAGACAACCAAAGCGGCAAAATGCCTCATGCCACTCCCGCACGACACTTGTAGCCAGCCAAGCACAACTCAACAAATGGTACGGCTGGACTTTTTGCAATATCTTTTTCTCTTCAATTTATTTGATGTATTAATTATTATGTTTTATTTGGGATTTGTAGAGCAAAAACTTGATTATGATTTACGAGAGCCATCTACATCCTCCGCTAATCTCTATCGTTGTGGTGCGGCGGCGTTGCTTTCTTCCCGGCCGTTTTGCTTTGCGAGCAAATTGTACAACCCATCGCCAACACAGAGGCCACCAAGGAACCCAATGCGCAGTAGTATTGATCTGCCATTTTCAAAAAAGAAGAAAAGAATGCCTATCGAATTCGATCACACAGGGAAGCCTAGACGACGACAATTGTTTCATCGTTGGTGGGGCTTAAGTATTACGTATTTACGTGTTGATTATGTGATGATAAGGATTAGTGGAGCCTCGGTGTGAGATTCTTAAGATAATAAGGTAGGGTTTGGTTTTTGTCCATTTCTGATTTGTGGTTCTTGTAAGTGTGGGGAATTAGTGTTGGAAATTAGTGTGTTGGATTTATGTGAACTGTGTATGGTAGGCTATGTGAACTGTGTGTGGTGAAATTATGTGAGTTATGTATTTTAGTGTATATTTGGGCTATGTGAACTGTGTGTGTTGGGGCTATGTGAACTGTGTATTTTAGTGTGTGGTGAGCCTATGTGAACTGTGTATTTTTTATTATGTGAACTATGTAATAGACTATGTGAACTGTTTGTATTAGGGCTATGTGAAATGTGTTAGTGTGGTGAGGCTATGTGAACTGTGTATTTTCGATTATGTGAACTGTATAATGGACTATGTGAACTGTGTTTATGGGAGCTATGTGAATTCTGTATTTTAGTGTGTGGTGAGGCTATGTGAACGGTGTATTTTTCAATTCTCATAGGGAGAGTTCTCATAGCCAATGGTATTTTTGTCCGAATTAATATGGGTCAGGACTATTTTAAAAAGATTGGGTAAAAATAATATGTAGAGGACTATTTTAAAACCAAAGCTAAAAAAAAGGATTGGGATCTAAAAACCCCTATATATTATGTCTGGGGATTTGGGGAAGATCGGGGAACGGATTTAAGGCAGATTGGATCGGGGACAGACCCACCCCCAAATCCGATCCGATTCCCGAATTTTTTTAAAAAAAATCTATATCCGGCCCGATCCCCGGAAAAATCTCTGAATAACCGATCCGTTCGAGACGGGTAACAGATCCGATACGGACGGATTGGCCGAGATGGCCATCCCTGGCGAAGATCGTATTTTTCAGCTCTACAAGTCACAAAAATAAAGAGCAGATAATTATGAGAGCCCTAGAGCCAAAAATTAATTATGACCCTTTAGAATAATATGATCAGAAAAATAAGTTCTTCACACCAGTTCAAACGAATTGAAAATTGGAGCACCTATTTTTTTAACCATATTTTTTAATATATAAACCGTCTAAAAAAAATTTTGTTATTATAATGTTAGATAGAGAGAATTAAATAATCAAAATAATGGGGTTCCGAATGAATAGTACTTTGGTATTAATACCGAAGTTTTGTAGCTAGAGGTATTTTAATATTTTATTCTCAAAATTGGTTAAGTTAGTTTGAATAGATAGCAAAGATAGAGAGTGAGGTTGGAATACATTGACGGAAAAGTGGATAGGTAAAATAGAGATCGTCCTTAATTTGTACTTATTGCTAGGTAAAGTAAAGAATAGGGTTGGAGATGCTCTTAGACACAATTCTGATGCATTTGGCTTCCACATGTTGGTTCTTGGTGCAAACTTGACCTGCTTTAGATTCTATGCCCAAGGATCAAAACTAAGTACAACTTGTAACCAGGTGCAAGAGAGCTTGAATCCAATTGCCACCAATTAGAGTCTTTCTTTACTTTCTAAAACCTCTATACTATGTTCGATTTATTCACCCAAGTTAGAGATAGGTTGTACCTTAGTCTACATAGTTCGCCTCGTGAAGGTGCTGCCCTGAGGACTGGAGCAGGAGTTGTCAAACTAAGCTCGAATCTGTCCGTAATTCGAGGACTGGTGTTTGAGCGTTCGCGGATACATTTTTCGGCTCTAATATGCTTACATACTTCACTCATATGGTTACCTATATTAAACATACTGATAAAAAGAATTTGGTGGGGAAAAAAATACGTAGGTAACAGCGAAAAAATGCGTAACTAATACAGAATATATGCGCAACTAACCAAAAAAAAAAACGTAAATACTTTGGGGTTTACCATACACCCCTATTCGTAAGTTCACCCAAAAATAAATTTCTTGACTAATAAGCAAATATGAGTATCATACATCAAAAACATGTGTAGGCACCACAGACATGCGTACCATCCTCCAAAAAATATTCTTACCATATACTTCCAAGTTTCAAGGAAACACCTTCTGTAACTAACCGAAAACATGCATAACATACACCTAATATATGCGTAACATACATTGAAAAATTGCATAACATTTCGATGGTACAACTAGGTGTACCATGGCTTCCTCCTATAGCATACAGAACTGCCACGAAAATCATACACTACCATAATTCATAATTCTAAAACATATAAGCTAAACTTAGTAATGCAAAATTGAGACTATGTGAACATGGAAACTTTTTATGTACTAAGATATTTAATTGTATGACATTTTAAAAGTAATATATACTACACATGCTCTCAAGGCGCTCTCACTCTCATGAATTTTGAGAAGTGATGCTTTCGCGCTTTCGAATTCGCACCCGCACCGGCTCTTTGTGACTTAGGTTAGTATACCCTGCTTAAAATTTTCTGGTCAGTGGGACTGACATTATTGCACCAACGCCACATTTACCATGGAATGCAGCAGGACAATGCAAGATAAATTTGTTTAAAATGGGTCAGATTTGGAGGATATATTAATTTTGATGTTCATATTCACTATTCACTAAGAAATATAAATTGGAGAATGCAGGTTGGAGAATTAGAGCAATAATTGTTATGCTGAAGGTTTGGACTCCATTTGTAGCAGTAACTTTGATTATTGAGAACCAAAACAAGTGGTACTTTCCCATTCATTAGAGTCTTATAAATTAAGCAGAAAAGCCGGTGGCTGTCAAACTATTTATGAAGATATGTAGCATGTCTCACATCACATTCATGCATGTTCTCTTTTATTCTTTCCCTAAATTTGCTCAACAAAAGAAATCAATTAATAAAAAATAATAACTTGTATTGGCCCTTGAGATGAAGAACGTACCTTTATAAAAAGCTGTCAAAATTTCATAAGTACCAAAGCGACCGCCAACACCTAAAATCCTCCCCAAGGTCAACCACCCAAAACCACTGTACAGACCTACAAGATTTCATCAATGAGAATGTCCATTTAACTGGTAGAATACAACATAACACCTCATAAGCATAAATTATATCCTTCCTTTACCCACTTTTCTATCTCTGCTCATGCCAAATTGTCGGATGCATGAAAACAATCCATCTTCTTCAACATAGATTATGAGAATTTCACCTATCACCATACTTTGGTTTTCACCTTTTCTTCATAGTACTAATGAATAAAAGCCAATTCAAGGAGTAAGGCATAGCCCCTCTTGTGCAAATAAACTGGGGACACAATTTATTATTCCACTTGTTTACTAAAATACAAGTTGGTATTTAATTCCAAAACCATAGAGCGATGACCAGTCTTTAAGAATGAAACCCATCTCATTCCAAAATATCAGACATCGTATATATGTGCTGTAGATATTAACCATGTCAACTATATCATTACACATATTTTTCACGAAGATATGAATTACATACAATTTCACTGATCCAAAAAAAAAAGAAAAAAAGAAAAAAGAAAAAGTTTCCAAATAAAAATCTTCGAAACATTAACCACAAACCACATTGTTGAGGACATTATCCTATTTCAGAATTCAAGATTAATTTCAAAAGAAAAGGATGGCATTTAGATATAAAATACTCCCTCTTTCCCACTTTAAATGTCTCTTACGGGAATCCGTGCATTTTCAAAAAAAATTCAACATATTATTTTTTTTCATTTTCTTAACCAAATTAAAGTGCTCATTGAGTACTTTAATTTGGCATAAGAAAATACAATTAATATTATGTAAAAATATGTTTTTTGGGGATTTGAAATTGCACGGAGTCCCGTAGGGGACATTTAAAGTGGGACGGAGGGAGTATTTGTTACTTGTCATTCTTCAATTGCTTAAGGTGTAAAGCATATTGATATAGTGATTTTCATAACTCATAAATTCCCAAGTCAACCAAAATTGGCTAAACAAAATAAGGAATAATTGCTAATAATCGTACTTTAAGGGATTTTGTTCAACTCACTACACCCATCGAAGGGATTTTGTTCAACTCACTGCACCCATCGAAGCTCAAAAAATTAAGACTGAATAATTTGATGGAGTCACCTGAACTTCCTGACAAACTTTTAACTCTATCAAGAACCTGAGCTGCAGTCAATTGCTTATTGGAACCCGACCCTACCTGGCATTTGCCCAACCATCAATGTTAAAGACAATGTAGTTCCATGCAAAGCTTACAAATGTGACGAAAAGATTGGATTCAAAGTGAAACCTGTATAAGAACTTTGATAGTATCTAGGGGGTATGTAAGGGCAGTGCCAAATGCGACTGATCCTGCTGCTGCAATTGCATGGGTAGCAAAAACCTGGTTCTTCAACAACTCATCCATCCGAACGACCTGAAACTCTGCAGCTTTGCACAAATATCAAAAGAACAATAACGACCAGCAGTCCACACTTGAAAGTTAAAACGGAATTTCTGAAAAGTCTTATATCATATTCAAACATAATTTGTAGATCCAGACTTTTAGGTTGTCTTTGTATTTGTGGATTTGGAATGAGCGGATTTGGTGATAAATATTAATGAGAATAGCTCAAATTCAGACATTGTCATTTATTGTTTGAATTTCAAGATTGAGCTTTGTTATGATGGATTTGATGTGACAATTTAACCATTGTGATTTCAACGCTTGCACAAGGATCCCAATAAGCACATATGTTCTACCTCTAATTTATCTTCATTCACTTTCACAAGCCACCTTTTGTGTGTAGAAAGTATACACCAAATCTCTTCATCTCAAATCTACTCTATCCAAACGGAGCCTTCTACTTCTACCCTTATAAGAACATGGAAGGACCCTCAACGGTTTAACCAAACACTCTCAATTTATGAACCTTCAATATGCTTATTCTAACTACAACACTATTGAAATGCTGTTCAAAATCAACAATTACCCAGTAAATCTGAAGACACAGCCGGCTGCCCTAGGATTGAAAGAGTTCAAAAAATACACTAAATTTACTTTTCCAACATGTAATTCGATTATTCATACAAAGCCGAAGTAAGCGAAACCCACTAAAATTTGTGGGAGTCTAGCAAAATCAAAATTAAAATCAGCCCAATAAATCTTTAACCATCCAAAAAGAGTCATGTAGAATTTTGTATCATAATTTTTTCCCTACCCGTCTTGTTTAAACTAAAA
The DNA here is from genome assembly GCA_025642025.1 of Rhododendron ferrugineum. NCBI lineage: Eukaryota > Viridiplantae > Streptophyta > Magnoliopsida > Ericales > Ericaceae > Rhododendron > Rhododendron ferrugineum. The sequence continues at coordinate 10,306,803 of JAOTQK010000020.1, forward strand.
CAATGGTCCCACCCCTTTTACGATGATTGTCAACATTTTGAAGGAAGAAGATAGGAAATTTGGAGCTCACATCCCGATGACGGAATTGGTGGTGGCTTTCCAACGGCTAGTAATCACTCAAAACAGAGTTGGCATTTTTTCAAACAGTTGGTGGGCTAGTAGTCAGCTGCACGTGATGGGATCAAAAGAGTGAACAAGTTGTGATACAAATGGTGGAAAAAGTAGAAAGGCGGATTGAATACCTGAACAGACAGATGAATTTGCCCAGCCGTCTACGTGCCCGGCCTGGCTTGTTTGGTAAGGTGTAGTTTTCCTTTTGGATTTGCAAGCCGATATTGCGGTATTGCCCTCCTACACAAATATTTGCCACAACCAACCACACAAATGTGCTGAGTCAGCACACCTTAAAAAGAAAAAAAAAACTAACAGCTCGTTTGGATGGAGGGAGTTTGAGAGAGAAGAAACAAATTGAGGGAGAGAGCTTTCTCTCGCACGTTTGGCTGGACAAGAAGGTGAGAAACAGGTGGGAGAGGGTGAGAGAGCAGAACCTCTTCAAACCCCCATTTCGTTTCTCACCAATATTGGCGAGATTCTGTGAGAAGGAGAGAAGATCCCCTTTTTACCCCTCCTCTGCCTCTCCTCACCGCCGCCGCCGCACCACCACTTCGTATCCTTAGCCCACCATCACTGCTGCAATCCAGAGGATCTAGGGCTGTGAGGTTTTTTTTTTTTTTTTTTTTTTTTGAAGAAGAAGAAGAGGAGGAGGAGGAGCCGGGAGGAGACGACTGTGAGGAAGACGAGGGCTGTGAGTATTTTTTGTTTAAGGGAGACGATCGGTGGGAGTGATGGTGGTGATCGTGGGGCGGTGACGGAGAGAGGATCGTGAGGGGGGGGGGTTTGGGGAAAATGACGGCGCATGACGTGTTTTGATAATGAATACTCGCTAAGGACAAATTAAGAACATTTGTTAATGCTGAAAATGTCCTTAGCAGGTATTAATTATCAAAACACGTCATTTGCCGTCATTTTCCCTTTTTTTTTTTCAAGAAGAAGAGTTGTACGTTAAATGGAGGGCTGGAAAAATTGGAATAAAAGGAAGGGTATATTGGTAAAAAAATACATGTGGTGTTCCGGTTTCTATAAAAAGTAATTTTTAAAAAGAGAAGGTAATTTTAAACTCAAAAATCATATATTTACGCAAATAATTTTCCTATCAATATGGATCTTATTTGATAGATCTCATTGAGATCTTTTATACGGTGCAAAAAGAAATAAAAAAAAAATTTCATTTTCATTATATTTGAGTTTGAAAATTGAAGAAAAAAACTTTTTAAAAAAGAAGGGCAAATTTCACTGATCTCCCCTGAGGAATCTGTCCTCTGACACCGACAGATACCTCCCCTGAGGTTTCTGAACCTAACGTCCACACACATAGAGAGGTAGTCGTTGGGCGGTGATCGTTCCTCCTTTCTGTTTTTTTGGTGGACCCAGTGACCACCAGCAACGTCGACCACCACACCACCACCATTGGAAGCCCTTTTCGAAGATTGCCTGCCCACGCGCAACCAGAAGCGGATTCAAGGTAGACACTGAATGATCATGTAACCCCTGAAAAATTGGGCCCCAAAGAAGGCCCTAAAGTCTAGGTAACTCATAAGGTAAGTACTATATATAAAATACCCCGAAATCTACCGAATCTGCTCTATATATGGTTCCAGTGGTAGGACCTCGCGCCTCCGCACTGGTGACGTGCGTTCGATTCCTGGCGCCAACATTTTCCTCTTTTTTGTGTCAATGTTTAAAAAACACTCTCCATAAAAATTTTAAATTTGAGTATGCTGAGACTCAAACTCACACAACAAAAATACGTTTTTTCTTCAACATGTTACATTTTTTTTTTTTTTACAAGCTCAAAATTAACTACCAGTCTACCACTAACAAGAAAAATATTTGATGTATATATATACTCATTTTCAAATTAAATAATAAAAATTGAAGTGAGTTTTTTTTTTTTTTTATCAGAAAATTGATGTGAGTTCGCCTGTGACTTTGAAACATATGAGAGCAGTCCTAAAGGGGTGACCCCTCTGTTAAAAATTTCTGAATCTGCCACTGCACGCAACCCTTCACCGACGCCAAACCCACCCACCGCTAAGGTCTCTCTGTGCTCCTCCCCAAGTTCAGTTTTCCGCAGTCGAACTTGTTTAGATTCAAACATTGATAGTATGTGTTCTTAGATTTTATCCCAGTTTGATTGTTCCCCACCTTCTCGTGAAAATGCCCCAATGAGATTCTGAACTGCAATAAACAGACAATTGAAATTAAGGGACAACTAAGGCCATCCACAGTGGTATAATCAAAAGCCAATTATTTTTAAAGTTAACAGTGTTAGTGCAAAAGATAGCTCATAATGGTATAATCAAATTTAGCAACATCCTTAGAAATAATCAAATTTTGTGCTTTGGATAACCAAAACTAGCAACCTTTTTCAATAATCAAAATTTGTGGACTCCACACCTTATAAATTAAATAGTTCTAAAATTTGTATACACGCGTGTTTCAATTGGTATTTTTTTCTTCTCTTCTTCGCCTACTCTATATTTTCTTCACTTCACCCACAAATTATTTCTCTTTCTTCCTCTCAAAAAGTGAAGCTCATATCTCCCAATCATCTACAATTCAACTCATCATCGCCGGATTAAGATATTTCACTTTTCTTTCCTGTTTCTATTTTTTTCCCAAAAAAAAATTCATAATACGAGGGAAGAAAGTCACCGATTTTTTTCCAAAATTAAGAGAGGGAATCGATATATTTTTACCACAAAAAAAAACGTAAATGGAGGGAAGTGAATGACAGGAAACAGAGGGGGAGAGAGAGTGAAATTTTAGTGGACTCTTATTTTGGTTATAGACTAGAAGTGACCATTGTGAAGCTCAACATTGTTAAGCTTAACAACCTCTTAAGTGAATAATTAAAAGCTGATGTGTCAACTTTTGATTATACCACTGTGGATGGCCTAAGGGTTCATTTGGACAGATGTGGGGTAGAATCACTCAATATTTTTCTCCACTAGGAATTGATATCACTTAATATTTTTCTCCACTACGAATTGATGGCACCGTTCCACTTTCCATAAACCTCTTGCTTAATATATTTTTTCCTTGCGGCAAACAGATCACTACATAATTAAAATAAATGTTGATTTGTTCAGTCCATGATTGATCATCCCATTGAAAATGCCCCAATGAGCATGTACTTGTACTTAAAAAATAAATTCTTTAGTTTATTTTTTTTTCCAGCAGGTGATATTTCCATTACCATCACCATCGTATTTGATATCATTGAAGTTTGTTCCGTCGATGATGTCTCCTCCAGATGACCAAAGCGATTTTGGAAGTTATCTTTCACATCCTTTATTTTACTTTACATGGTTTTTTGGGCAATAGGTGAACATGATTTAATTAGTCCTGATTTTATTTTAAATTTTGCAGAGACATAGAAGATAGAAGAAGAGGAGTTATCGAGTGGTTCTTCAAAAAAAGAGTGTGGCGAGTTAGATATTAATGAGGATGGAAAGGAGTCAATAGAAATTTGTGAAGATAGAGCTGAGGAACCGAAGGTGGGAACGGAATTCGATACATCAAACGAAACTTATCTGTATTACACAAGATATGATAAAGAAAATGGGTTTGCAGTGGCTAAAAGAATGTCGCAAAAGGGAAGAGATGGAAACTTGAGGCATGTAAGTTTTGAATGCACTCGTGTTGAAAAGGCAAGGGTGAGAACAAGCAATCTGGTCAAACCACGGTCACAAACAAAAATTGTTTGTCATGCTCGCTTTCATACTTCTTTATACATTGATGGAAAGTGGAGGTTAAATAGAGTTTTTCTTAGAGCACAATCATGAACCGAGTTCGGAAAAGTGTAGGTTTTACGGGAGCAATAGAGTACTTGATGAACACGTGAAAAGAAAGCTATATTGAATGATAAAGCCGGGATTAGATTGCTCCATTCTTGTAAACTTATTTTCTTTTTCGTTTTGTCTGTTTTATTCTATCTTTTCTGAATTTGTTAGATTCACGTCGTATTTTTTGGATTACCATTTGTCTCGACGAGTGGAGTCTAAAAAATACAAAATTATGACGGGAAACAAAAAAAAAGTTCATTAAAAACGAAAAAAATAGTATCAAACAGCTGTCTTATTTGTCTAAAGTACCGGCTTATTTAAATTTGGCTACTGATTTTACCACTCTTTTTTTTTTGTTAACGGCACTCCCTTGCAAGTGTATTTTTTGTGGAGTACCGTTAACAAAAAAAGGGAGTGGCAAAATCATTTCCCTTAAATTTTTTCAACATCAATCTATATTTTTATACTTTTACAATTCATATTATCAAGGCAAATAACTAATTCCAAAAATTACAACAAAAAATTATAAAAAAAATTGTTGTTTTTTTTTCAGGGTATTTCTTTAACCATTAATTGTTTTTTTCAGGGCAATTTCGGGTTAAATTTTATTTGTACCTAACATTCGTCTCGTTTAAATGAATGACCTTTCTGATCGCTGAACTCTTCATTAGTTACTGAGAGAATCTTGTAGAGAGAGTTGGGAAGTAGCAGCGGAGGAGAGGAGCTAAAATCATCATCATTAGGGAATTTCAAGAGACACCCATGTAAGGTAAGTCTTGAAATGCTAAGTGCTAGTATATTCTTCTATGGAAATGTCATTGTACTACTTTGGTTTTCCTTTGGTTATTATTGTCCTGTGACGTGCATTTAACAACGTAAATTGCAAGTACTCAAATCCCTAAATCACTCCAACGACAACAAAAAAGGAAGGGGGAAACTGAATCTAGGGTTTGATGGACTCCCAAGTTGTGGCTTTTTTTTTTGGGGTAAATCCTCCCAAGTTGTGGCTTATTTTGGAGAAACTCATCAAAAACAGGAAATTGATTCTCTCCGGTCCATTTGATGGATTGGATGATCCAGTTCATGCAGCTTTCAGGTCTTTTCCGGACCCACCTCAGTAATCTCAAGACCGTTAACTTTTTAGAGCTACTTGACGACATCAATCCCGCCAAAAACCACCTTGTGCGGATATCATGTTGTTGGCAAGCTCTAAAAAGTGAACGGTCTCAGCAGTGTTCTAAAGTCGGCCGCCTAGAGCCAACTAGTCCCGACCTAGGCGCTAGGCGGTGGTCTAACACCTAAATTAGGCATCCAACTAGTTGGCGCCTAGTCCCGGCCTAGGTGCTAGGCACCCCTTTTCTGCCCGACTAGCGTCTAGCGATTTTTTAAACATTGGGTCTCAATTACCCAAAATTGCATAACTTGGACCCTCCATTCGCCTAGATGGACTTGACAGAATCTAGTTCCTTAAAAACATAGGAATAACTTGCAAAGTGGATAGTGTGTATGATCAGTGCTTAGTCAATCTCAAATTTAAGGAAATAATCTTTAAACTCCACTTCACTTGACTCAAACTTATGTCAAACCAAGTTTTACTGTTATAGGAGTGGACTTACATAAATCCTAACTCAAATCCTTATAAATTCTATTTTTATTTAATTGCAAATATGTCATCAATGAAGCTTTTATATTGTCTAGATTTGAGATGGCTAGTTAGAATACTTCACATCAAACAGAGCTTTTACTCAAAAATGTTAAATTTCAGTAGAAGTTAAAGTATGGGTTTAACATGGTCCCATTGAGTGGATTAGTTGTCACCAGGTGTTGAATTAGCTCTATATTGGGGCATGGGTTTGAAACGTGTTTTATTCCTATGTCCTTTTCCTAAGGGCCTCAGCAAGTCAATCCAAAAATTCATCGTCGCACACAGCCTTGAGCTAGTGGTAATTCCTTCCTCAAGTCATTCAATTGAATAAAATTAGTCTCAAAAGCTGGACATTTAACTCTCAAGTCATTCTCACAACAAAAAAAAACTGAAGTCCAAATTTAAATCCCAGCTAAATCTAATTCTTGTCAGTTTATCTTCTGAACTTATTTTGAACACAGAGATAAAAAAAGACTTGAGTTTTAAAAGACAGTTGAACTGCTGCTGACCTTAAGACATCATGCCTCTACAATCTACATCTGTACAATATCAACACTAAATGATAATGATTTTCAGTTTCTGTTGAACAAATTATCCAGCTATTGATGAATGTGATTTCCTTCATAGAGTTCGGGAAATTACGTTTGCCAATCTGTCGCCTAAATTATTTATCGTGATGCCGCTGGAACTGCTGAATCTCTAAAGAAGAGTGCAGTTAGTCTTCCGGTGGATAGGTTATGGGGGGATTTTACTCTGGATGATTTCTATGTTGGTTCTTTCTACATCTGCAAATTTGCGTAATAGGGGATAAGAGAGATGATAATAGACTGTTCCTGTTTTTTATTCTATTTTGTGCCAGGCAATGTAACAACGACAAATATGCTTGGGGAGCTGACCTCTTGATTTGTGGGGATGGTTAGTAACATGATGGAAACGGGTGGTGCAGGATCTACCCAGAAAAAAATGACAATGAGTTGCTCAACTCCAGACATAATCAGTAATCTTCATTCTTCCATGCAATGCCCTTGAAAAAATCTTGGTATGTTTGACGGTACGGGATGCAGCAAGGACAAGTGTTTTGTCAAGGAAATGGAGGTTTATGTGGACCACACTTCCCCAACTTGTATTTAATGATAAGTTCTGCAGAGGATCAGTAGTGAGGGCAACAACAGATAAACTTATGATGACTATTTAGAAAGTTCTGCTACTCCATCAGGGACCATTACTGAAGTTCACTCTCTCCTTGGCAGATTTGGAAAGTTGTCCTGAAATTGACCAGTTGATATTTTTTGCGTCAAAGAATGGCATCAGAGAATTCAAACTTCACATTCGGAAGGGTGAAGCTTACAAATTGCCCTCAACTCTATTTTCGTGCCTACAACTTGAGCATCTGAATCTCCATTCTTGTGTGTTTAAACCACCTCCTGGATTTAAAGGATTTACAAGGCTTGTTTCCCTTGAGCTTTACGATGTTTTAATTGCTGGTGACGTACTCTCAAGTTTGATCTCAATTTGCCTGCTGCTTGAACGGCTGAAACTTTGTAGCTCCACTAGTTTGAATGACCTTGAAATAGTGGCTCTTAATCTTTACTGGCTATGGTTTGAAGGCCTTTTCAGATCTATTTGCATCAGAATTCCTTGCGTTGCATGCGTCACAGTATTTATGAGAGGATCTAGGAATCAGTTAGGATTTAATGAAGGAGAAATATCCAACTCTGTCATGCGTAGTTTACCGGTGGTTACGTTTCTGGTATTAGACTATTCTTTTGTGAAGGTAAGGTTTGCTTACTAAAGCTTCGTCATTCATTTATTTATATATGTTTGTTTTCCAAGCCGTTTTCCATCTTGATTTTTGTTATTTTTTGTCGTCTTCTTTTAGTGCATGGCTGCTGGTGGCCTGCGAAAGAGGCTTCCGACTTTGAACCACCTTGTATCTCTCCTGTCTCCAGTTGCATGATATATCTTTTGGGGAGCCAGATGTGGTCTCCGCTGTTCTTTACTTTATTAGAAGCTCCCCAAACTTGCAAGTACTTGATATTCGCGTGAGTAATGGCAGATGTTACATAATATGTTTGTATTGTATAATTTAATAAAATCATAAGGCTAAAACAGTTACACTTTGGGAGCCTTTCCGCTCGTACTGCTCACACTTATGGAACTTGTGGATTTTCTTCTTTCCAAACTCCAGGCATTCCACAGTGCAACTGCCGCTATTGATCCTGTTGCAGAACTTTTTGACTTGGAAGGCTGGTCGGATGTCTCCTTAAATGGGCTTTGGTTTGTGTGGATGGAAGAGGTGTCTGGCACAAAGGTTGAAATGGAGTTCATTAGGCTTCTGTTAGCCAAATCTCCAACGCTGCATACCATGCATATCGAGCTGAAGTCGAAGGTGGTTGCTGAAAGATCAAGGATTCTGGAAGAGTTGACAGGTTTTCGACGTGCGTCAGCTCAAGCAGTAATAATCGATATCTGAAAGTAAAGGCATACGAAGACCAAGTTCAACAGCTTAACTCTTGGAGCTACTTTTGTTTTGGTTGGCTTTTATGGATTCTCGTGTTTAGCTGGATGTTTGCTGCTCTCACTTTTTGATCGAACTCTGGGTCTTGGCACTCTTTTGGAACCTTGCTTCTCATGGAAATTGTTTGCTAATGTAATGACGGTCTTTTCGGTGCTTTATTTTCTGCAATTCTTATTCAAGTCTGTTTTTTGTTTCTTCCCAATCACATTTACTTTTGCGATCCTGTACACAAACTAGAAGGATACAATTGAGGTCTGGCAATACTGCCTACTCAATGAACACCCCCACAAACTTGAAGGATACAGTAGAGGTTTGCGGAGGATGTTATTGCCTCAAAGTGTTGAGTAATCTGAGTTTTGAAGGAGTTGACATTACTTCAATTTGTCTCTCTTGTCTCGATATTCCATCTACTTTTTTTTCTTTTTGAACATGATATTCCTTCGATACTCACTGTATGGGAGACTAATTTCAAACGAGCTTTAATAAATAAATAAATAAAAACCTTGATCCGAAGTTGGACGAATTTTTAATACTAAGTAGCACAATTTTATATATAGAGCCCAGGAAGATATTTTTTCAAGCTTGATTTTAAAATCACTTTAATTTAAATGAAAATTTTAGTCGTCTCAATATACTCAATTAAGAGAGTATCATTAATTGGAGCTGCTCCCATCTCCACCATACCTCTCAAGATTCTACTACGTGGATTTCATACGACTTACATCGATTAGCCAATTTTTTCATTTGACAGACCCGTAAAGAAAAAACATACTTACATTAAAAAATTTTGATTGATTGGACTTTGGGGTTTATAAACCTAGTTCGGTTTATTTCTGCTTGGCTAACTATTCGAGAGTTTAACAAGCTCGGTCAGGTAGCATGTGTCTAGGGGGCAGCTCCCATGGTGGGAGAGCACCCCCTAAACCTATATAGTTGTACTACCATTATTGGTGATGTAAACTCTAGGTTATAAATACTTGCTTTATGCAGCTTTCAATCAAAATCTCGCCCTCTCTTCATTGCAACATAGTAAACATTAGTATGAGCCATGAAAGTACTCAACTGTACAATTTAAATCATGTGCTTTGTTGTTTGCTTTTTTTCTTATTGTGCTTTGCACAATTGGGTTTGTTGCGATTCAACCGATTTCATAACACAAACATTGATAGATACATTAACTAAACATGTCTTGTTTCAAAAATTGGATGGTTAATTTAAAATTATATTTATTGCTCATAATAATTTTCTTGATCTGGTATTGCTCATAATACAAAACAAGACATACACAATATACTATGTCTATCAATGACCGACCAAGTTGATTTTCAGCATAATTGCTTTTCTGAACAATTTTAGCTAAATAAAAGATTTAAATCACCACCACAAGCCTTGTCTTGAGCAGAGCCGCTCCCGTCATTAAGGCCCCATTCTTTATAAATTTTTGGTCTGATAGTATTTTTTTTTCAATATTTTCTAGTTTTTCTAAATTTTTGTTTAGCTTTTTGTTGTTGTTTTTGGGATTAATCATTCGTCTCGGCGTTAGAAGTCTAAGAAAAATTATGATCAAAGGAAACAAAAGTTCATTGAAGACGAAAAAATATCAAATAGCTGATATTCTTATCTTTAGTGTCATCTTATATGATTTTTTTCCTATTCTTTGAAGATCGCATCCGTAGTCACAGCAAAAGAAGATCGCATTGCAAAGAGATCAGCAGCAACAAAAAGCGAGCTCGTCAATGGCCGCCAAAGACGATCACGTCGCATATTCCAGTGCATCTTTCATTGTCCATTAATTACACTTGGGACAAATTCACAAAACACAAAAATTCCTAAACACATGTTACATGGACATATGTATGAAATATACAAATGCGTGTGGATGTATGTATTTATACATATGGCGGCGGCGGCTAGGAACGGATCCAAGAATATAGTCTAGTGAGGGCACCTGTTAATTATAATCGAGAAAGTTCATTTTTTTTAGCCAACCACGGTAAGATCATACAAAATTAAGGCATACAATACTAACTACAAAAGTTTATAATGCATACTTTAAGTTAAATTAGATAAAAATGATAACAAAATCTCAGACAAAATTTTAAAGTACGTTATAAATGAACATCGACAAGTTTTAGAATGATCGAGCTAGTTTTGTTAATGACTTTGTTTTGAAATATTTCTCTCAGGCGGTTAAAAATAAACAGAATCAAGAATGAATAGCTCCAAATAGACAAACAGCTCGTAAAACAACAAATATAAATGTATCATATGATAAAATTCAAACATAAAACTAATTCTCTAGGTGTATTTTCGAGATATTTGCAAGTGTGTATGTTTATATATTAGCACACTTTTATAATTATGCTAATTTATACAAATATATATATATATATATATAATATTTTAATTTTGAGTGGGGGTACGCGTTCGAGTGGGGGCACATGCCCTTGTGTGACACCCTTTGGGTCCGTCCCTGGCGGCGGCGAATATGGAGGTGGAGGAGGGAGACGAGGGGAGCGGAGGCGGAGGGAGGAGAGAAGAGACGGTGGAGATTAGCAGTGAGAACTCGGGGCATGCAAGATCAAGGTTGGAGGAGTTGGATTTCGACGGCGGCGATGGGGAGGACGGCAATAAGAACAAGAAAATGAAGAGGAAAAAGTACCATAGGTATACTGCAGAGCAAATCAGAGATATAGTACTGTGAGTTAATTTTAGAGAAATGGAAGGCCGAGGTGGAGGACAACGGGGGTATATTGGGCAGATTAATTAAAATGGAGGCTGGACGAGATAGAGTTATTCAAATCACAGGGGGTTAATGTAGACTTTGCCCTTTAAATTTTTTGGTTGTGTATTTTTTTTTCATTACTTCTCTTAGATCTAACAAACTCTTTCTTTCTTTCTTTTTTTGGTAAACAAACTCTTTCTTTGCTCCGTTAGCTTCTTCTATTCATCTTTCTTCCTTTATTAATAAACATCAAAATAATCCCAACCAAAACTAAACCTAAAATTTACCTATTTTTTTCCAACAAAAACTTAAGGCTTGTTTTATAACGTGTGAGAGGTTGGAGATGATTTAGAGTGAGGAAGAGAATGTAATTGATAATAAGGAGTGATTAATACCAACGTTAGTAGTTTTGTCTCTTATTTAATTTACTTTAAATTGGAGATAAAACATCATCATTACACATTTAAATCAAATTTTACCTCCACTTTTCCTACTTACTATCTATGAAAACATCATCATTACACTTTTTCTCACCAACGTTTCAAAATAAAATCTGCTTTCAGGGACAAAATAAAAAATGTATCAATTTTTACTCACTAACTTTATAAAATAAACACTTATTAAAGAACAGTCCAAAATAGAATACTGGACTCTAAAAAAAGGGATGGAGGGACTACTATTTGTTTAGGTGGAGAAGGAAGGAAATTTGTGTGACAATATACCAATTCACCTCTTAATCCCCCGGACTGAACTACGAACCTCACCCTAATTGAGTTTCGCAATCCACCAAGTTGAGCCCCGTAGTCCAAAAAATGGCAACCAAACTGCTACTTTGGAACCCCACACCCATAACAATCCCAATACATAGGGGCGATAAACGAGCCAAACAGGTAGTTGATCAAGCTTAGTTTAATAACATAACGAGTTTCAAAAATATGTTCAAAGCCAAACACCAATCGATCTAGAGTAACTTGAATTTTTTTATACATAATAAACTGAACAAGCCAAGTAGTAGCTTGTTCAAGCTTGGCTTAAAATCTTAACAACTTCAAAAAAAAAAATCAAGCTTGGTTTGTTTATGTAACAAATCAATCTTGAACAAGCTTTTAACGAAGGAACACAAGCTCAGACTCACGTACCTTGGTTCATTTAGTAGCCCTACCAATACACACCAAAACCCAACATCCGAAATGTCACTAGACAATAGACCCTAATATTTTAGCCCATTATAAACGAGGATAATGTTCACCGTCTTATCAAGAGTGAACATCGCTCTACATATAAAAAGCTTGAAATAGGTGGGAAATGAATTATTTCATTGTCTTCCTTTAGAGACAATCATAATTCACAAGTAGCCCTTTTAGCAATGCAAAGACAGCTTTCGGAAGCATATACACTCTGTACCAGCAACAAACGCAGTCAGATAAACTGCAATTCCAGGCTCCAGTCAAGACCTTTTATTTCTATACCAGTGTAAACACCACGTGCTACACATGTGGTCTCATGCTCATTGTCACGTACACTTTTTAAATCATCATCCAATTCGAAGAATTTCTAAGTTTTTTTCGACCCCTACACATGAACCCTGTCGCAATCTTCTAGCTTCCATTGCCAAACCAATTCCCGGATGTTAAATGGAAATACTACAATTGTATTACGACAAATTGCCAAGGTATTGGCTTGTTCAATACTCATCGACTTAAGAGGAGTTATTAATGGAGGTTGCAGCCACTGCTTTGTGTCTGTTCGAATCCATAACTCTGCACCTTGCTTGTATTACCCAGGGGGAGTGAACGGAAATAAGCTGTTATTTCTAACAGGAAAAGAGCTAGGTGTCGCATTTCCCATCTCGAAGCAATACACAATAAAGCACATGACATAACCAACTGATCAAAAGGAATCGCGAACCATTTGACCAACTCTAGCAATAATCAAGCACGACTTATTTTCTCACCAACCCAAAAAAAAAAAAAAAGGAGCATTCCATAAATGCAAAAACATAGTTGGCTAGTTTTGGGTCATAACATGGGGCGAACTATGCCCATAAACTGCAGAAAGACTACGAATCAAGCAGCTGACTCTTAGCACTTACCTCGGGCCAAAACCTTTGTCAGTGGTTATGATACTGGAAGCTTGATAAAAGCCAAAAGAAGAAAGAACTCCAAATTAGCTTCTTCCGCCTCTGATCCATAAGACTGGTTAACAGAAAGCTTGACAATAAATCTCTCCAACGGGATTGTCTCACTATCGAAGAGAATAACTGCAACTCTTTCCACCAATCCCTATAACAAAAGGGTAAATTTGCTTTAGTAAACTAAATGGTACATCAACCCCTACAAATGGTTAACATGGCAAGAGTAACATGGCAAGAGTAATTTAGAGTGCTATTGTGCAAGTGGTTTTCGGTATCAGACACCACTACAATATTCAGTTATTCCTTAGATAAATGCAATCTTGAGACAAGTACTTGAAACCCCCTTCCATGCCACCCTGGCACCCTCTATTCCCAACTATTGAAAAGGAAGAAGAAACAGACACTGAGGAGAAGAGAGGATATGGAAAGTTCATTCAAGCGAGTAGAATTATCAAGTGCAGCTGTAAAGCAAGCATCACCTATAGACGTCTGTCAACAAATGACAAATAGATCTTCTCAAAGAAACTGCAGAATCGAGCTGAAAATCAATGATTCTGTTTGAACATTCTCCCATAAACCACAATGGGATATTATGACCACGCAGAGTCTGATGCAGATGTGATTATAGTTAATACATTTTGCAGAACACAATCTAGAGGAAGTAATGGAACTTAGCCACCTTCTCAGTGAAAGGAAGTAGCCCAATGACGGCAGAATTAATGTATTCTCTAAGTTGAGGGTGGCAAGCCTTGTGAACCACCACATCCATATATCACCTCCTTTCAAATGCACCTACTCTCATCATTATTGAAGCAAGAATATACACAACACTTCGTGATTATTTTCTCAACTAAATTAACGAAAGAGAAGTAAAAGAGAACAAATTAGGAATCTTTAAGAACCCTATTCCGGTTGTTTAGAATGAAAATAAGCTACCCTAAAACAAGAACTTTCTAGCTTTGAGGTCTACTTAAAAGGGATTCAAAAAAACCCTCTTCATATGATACATTGACACTCACACACATTCACATTCCTAGAACAGATCAACTATAACCTTTCATTCGTCTTTTTTTATTCTAGGATAAAAAATTATTCAATTCAAGCAAATACATGAGAAAAGGCATTGAAATAAGTTAGAAGATCCACTGAAAGGATATACTCTTTTGAGAAAGACAACGGAAATGATGGCAGCCTCTAAAAATTCCATGAGAATACGAGGCATCTGAGCCATAGTTTAGAGCGAGAATGACACACCTTTGAAGGTTAAACACATGGAAATTGTTGGCATTCGATCCTTGATCATAAAAACATACAAGAAAATCCTATAAAGATGTTCAACCTTCCAATATGATCTTACCAATTTAATGTTCGTTTTTTTTCTTCTGCTTTAGTTAAAAAGTAGTATCAACAACATCAACCTCATTTTTTAGGACGTGATATTAAAATATTTTTCAAGGATCAAACAAAACTTTCCATTACAAGCTAGAACATAAAAAAATGTGTTCAAGGGTAAAAGCGTATCGTAGTCCCCCCCCCACAAATTGGAGGCAAAGAGACTTCAGTTCACTAAAAAGTTGACAAATGGAAGTATATACTTCCGAGTAATATTACAGAGCATCCAAGGGAAATTATCTAGTACTTTTGCTTGTCAAACTAAAAAAGAGAAACATGAAAATTGGTGAATTATGTAAAAATAGCCACTGAAATCTTTTTTTTTTTTTTTTTTTTTTTTTGGGGGGGGGGGGGGTGGTGTCAAACTGAGCCACTAAAATCACAACAGGAAAAGTTCACAGGAAAACAGGTATATATTGCTCTAACAATAAACATCAGTGGCTATTGTTCTAGGAATCTAAAACAAAAAGAAAAAACCGTTGAGATAGGGAGCAAAATAAAAAATGGAACTCATTGAAGGCTTAAAAGTGCACAAAAAAGAGCCAGGATTAAGAAACGAAAAGTTCATCCACAAAAGACGCCTAATCTTCAAAAGTAGGTTTCTAACCAAAAGCACAAATGCAAAGCAGATCATCGAAAAATGCTCACCTTTTGTTGTACTTCCTTTTTCTTCGTCTCAATTGAAGCCTCAAAAGCTTCCTTCCCGTTCTTCTGCGACTGACCAAAGTCTCAATTCAAAGGTTTAATAAACTCTTTAGCATAGATAGTAAATAAAATACAAAACAATGACACAAAAATATTGCTAGGAATTCACTGCAACCACACCAATTACTATGGAGATTAAAAACCGGGAACCAAAATTGAGTTCTGGAAACTAAAACCCCAAGCAACAATAAAACATTAAATTTGAAAAAACACAAATGGAAAGCCCAAGCAAAGTAGTTGACAGCCGCACAAACCACTGACGGCAAACCAAAGCCTAAATATATTGCCCAAAAATCAAGGTTCTGAATACCGTACCGGCTGAGGTACCGGTTTTCTTACTGGTACGGTACGTACCGGTACCGGACAGTTACCGGGTACCGTTTCGGATTTAGCGCTACTACCATTATATATAGTTATAAATTCATCATACTAGTACGTGAGTCTCAAAAATTACTCACATTATATTATCACTATTCTCAAATCATCATTCTAAATCATTTTCAAAAAAAAAAATTTGCTGTAACAGGAAAAGTTGGGAAAAAAAAGAGAAGGGAAACCACGTTCACATGTAAAATTACCCTAAAGCCATCCATTTTAAACAATAGATGCATAAAAGGGTAATTTCGTCTTTGTCGATTCTAGGGTTCTCTCATCATTTATGCTACTTGTATCTACCTTTGCCAATTACATAAGCTGCGCAGCCCCTCTCTCTCTCTCTCTCTGCCATGGTAGCACAGCCACAGGTCTCTCTCTCTCTCTCTCTCTCTCTCTCTCTCCCCGTTAGATGATCTGCACTATTTGCGTTTGATATACAAACGAAATCAACGGACAGCAGATCTCTCTCTCTCTCTCTCTCGGTTTGGGAAGTAAAATTGCAGAGATCAGGCGGTGAAATTTACCGGACGAAATCAGCGGTATCGTCATCTCGGCCGAAATTCTCCCGGTACGCCGAAATTGTCCGAGATCAGCCGGAAAGTTGGACGAGACGGAAATGGAGGGTAAGGGTACCGGATTTGTGCTGAAACGGGACGTACCGGCCGGTACCGGCCGGTACGGAACGGTATCTACAACCCTGCCAAAAATAAACTAATCACCAGTGGCTATTTGAGAAGGAATAAATGTTGGTCCCAAGTAACCACAACACAGGTCCATAACAATGCTGAGTACACTTTCGTTTTTGTCAAGGAAGCTCAGGTCCAGCACAGGGCTATCAGTTCAATTTCATCTTTACCTTGTGTTTGTAAATGCTTTCTGTTCCATGGGTGTAAATGCTGAGAGCTGTTTACAGTCTGCTCTGTGCCTAAGCTGTGTCAGTGCAGCAAGACAGGCCAAGCAAAGTGAAAGCCCTATTGCCCACGGCCCCACGCTAAAAGACTCCTTCCACAGAGAATATGTTACCCACACCAAATCACAGCCATCTATTATTACAGGGTTAGCATCTATCAAGATCACTGTCGGAACATAGCTGAATTTGAACATGCGAGCTCTAATTTCTACACACAAGATTTTCCACAAACACAAATGCCAAATCCACAAGCAGAACCAACAATGAAGGGCAAAGAACGGCACAGAAACCAGAAAGCTGAACAGAGACGCTAACCCAAATCGAAATCAATATTCATAAATGCCTAAAACCCTAACCCAAAGATTGAGCCAACTCACTGCCAATCAAAGAGGAAGACGCACAACTGGTTAACCAAAAGCACCTGCACAACGTAGATGAAACGACCATAACAATTAAATACAAAAGATGCAGAAACCAGAAATTACGCACAAAAATAGCAGGAACTCCCCTATCTCCAAAATGAAGAGAGAGAATACACTCCAAAAGCGATGGCACACCTCTACTACCCCACGCCGTAGCACAGTAACTATCAAATAGAGCCTGCAAAGCACAACTCTGTGTCTGATGTCTCCGGAGAGAGAGTCCTCCACGGATTTCTTTACGCTTACCACCAACGCAAGTACAGCTCATAACTCAAAGACCCCACAGAGTGAATCACAACATTGCCCCTCAACAACTCTCAACAAATGACAGCCAAAGAAGGGGCATTTTTGGCAATCCTGGTCAAAAAGCGGCCGATGGCTAACATTGCCCAATCCGCTTGTTATGTAGTGTATATATAATCCACTGAAATAATAAACTATATAGAAACTCCACCAGAGAGAGAGAGAGAGAGAGAGAACGCACCCAATTGCATTACAAGAACAATAGATAGGAAAAATAAAAAGAGAGAAGCCCAATTCATCTTATATTTCATATAACTTAGTGAAAATGAATTAGAAAACAGAAGAGTTAAAATAACTAAAATATAGGTCCCTCTCCCTTCCTAACTACTGGAAGAGGATAAAAAAAGTTTGTGCAACTTAAAGACAGCGTGATGATGTGTCCCTTGCCCTTGTGGCACAGATCCACTGCCTTGGGGTCTCAAGATCATCGCCTATAACAGTAGGTACATGCCAACTGCCCTGCTCCGATTCCTGCATTTTTACACCTCCACACATAGAACGGTTAACAATTCATGAAAAAATAAGGTACATAGAAGCGAAAGAAACAAAGATTGTCGATTGATTGAAACTTGAAAGGTTCACCTGAATGACAATTGAATAAGGTGGAGGCATGCGGAGTTCAGGCCTACCGTTTGAAGTTGCCAATCGAACCTGCCAAATATCACCAGAGGCAAAAATATCTTCTTTCATTTTTGAACAGGTGTATAAGGCAGTAAGCATGAACGAGTATGCACAATTTCTTTGTTTGATGAGAACAACATAATACTGCACATCTGCACTATGTAAAAAATCGAAAACAAGTGTCCGAAGGCTAGAGAATTGTGGTCTTTGTTGGAGTTTGTCCCACATCGGTTAATTATCTCCTCCAAAACTAGTACATGAGCCAGGGCAGTCTCCTGGGCGGCCTCTTGATGAGGACAACAAAAACTAATAAATTGCTAGATGAGGGTATTTTGGTAGTTGCAGAGACTCTAATCAAGAGCTGCATGGTTCGTACAAGGATTGGTAGATCAAGGGTCATCCATAGTAGTTTGGTAGTTAAAGGGTCATCATTAATTGAGTGCTTGCATTAATATTCATCTAGATGCATTAAACACATGTTAGTAGGTACAATGTATGCATTTATATCTAGGTTCATTCACATATCTTTTTGCAAGTATTTATTAATTAGGTTCATTTCATTTGGAGTTCTAGGAATTAGAAGAGTCTTTCCCATGAATTATAAATTGAGATGTAATCTTTCATTTGGAATTGAGTTGATTAATGAATTGAGTTTTACAAGGCTGAGGCCATTGTAATTGGGGTTTGGGCTGCGGTCCTTCCTTGCAGAAACCTCCTAATCCTTGTGAGGGTGAAGCATCACTTTCTTTCTCTCTCTTTCTTCTTTGCGCACTCTTGTAAGCGCACTTACCCAAATAACATTCTCATTCCCCCACCCAAAACCACCATGATTCCAATTATTGGCAGCAATATTCTGAGTGTCCTAAAACCGTCCTACATCACCTCTCCACTTCTTGCCAATTGATTTGGAGTTGGATGCTTTAACATGGTATCAGAGCTAGAGTTTCAGAGAATTTGTTCCCCTTGTTTTGCATTTTGGCCATAAGTGCACAGTTGTTTGTTGCAATCCAAGTGTTATGGATCGTTTGTTTACCTCTCCACGTGCAAATCAGGGGTCGCACGTGCGGGGGACTATTAGAGTTTGTCCCACATCGGTTAATTATCTCCTCCAAAACTATGAGCCTGGGAGACCTCTCCACTCCTTGCCAATTGGTTTGGAGTTGGATGCTTTAACAGTCTCTATTCATTACGTTGTTTGAGGTACCATGGGTTTTCCCATCTAGCGGGATGGAGATCTTCTGTTTGCTTGGAAAGAGCTCAGAGCTAGGAAGGGAAGATAGAATTGGAGGATGGGCCCTTTGGCGATCATGAACCATCCAGAAGGAATAGAATTAGAGGATGTTTGATTAGCCTGATTTTCTCCCATGAACAATTTACAGAGTGAGTCTTGAGACCTTTAAAACGAACGGTTGGAATCATCAAAATGAAACCGTGGTGGCTCCAGATCTCCTCATTCGAGAATCGCACGAGAGGAAATCACTTGAGATGATTTGGGTTCTACCAACATTTAAAAAAAAATCATCCATACATGGAAAATCATATTCCGATTAAAGAGGAGACAATACCTGATGTTTCTCTTTCCATCTCGGGAAGAAACTAGTCCCCAGGAGTTGAAACAAGTGATCCCTCATCTCATCATTTGTCACCAGCAAACAGTTACAACTAACAGCCGCAAATAACCAGTACCTGTAAACAAAGTGATGTAAAGATCAATATGAGAAGTATTTTAATTTTCCTGTGAGGAAAGTTTTTGCAAATGCGAGTTCTGATCTTATAGCAACACTTCATGTCAGGTCATGGAGCTTTTGAGAAAACATAATGTAAAAAATATATAACAATTCTCCATAAAAAAATGTTCTACAATCTATATGAAAAAGTTGAGAAAGTAATAGTATATTCTCTTGGTTGCTTATATCTCCAAATACATACAAGCCCTCATTGTCATCTATAGTATAATATGGTACCACAAGTCAAGTGGCGCACTATTTTCCCCTCACGTTCCTCATAAGGAAACAAACCGTGTTTCATGCTACATAGTGTAGCCTATGTATTGGCAGTTTGTAACCATAGGTCATAAAATGATGACTACTGTCAGCCAGTATATGAACCTGTAAATGATATATATCATTAGCCTAGGCACTCACTCACACACGCACCTATCCATGGAAAAGGAGGGTGAGAGAAAGAGAGATGTTGCAAGAGCAAGCAAATGTGAAAAAATCATTTTCGGAATTACCATCGAGAAATCATTCTAGGACTAATAGCTAATCAATATCTCTTCAAGAAAAGTGATCTCACCAATCATCATTTGAACCTCGAGGAGTAGCATAGAGCGCTCCAGACTTATTCCAGCTCTCTAGCAGCTTCTTATTCTTATCATACTGGGCTGGACCACCAGTAACACGGCTTTTATGCAGCACTACAAGTGGTAGTCTCTTTGACGGGCTCATTCGCTGCAACTTCCGTACAACAGAATTAAGCTACAACCAAAAGAAACAAGTAAGAAATCTAGCAATGTAATTCCAGCATAGAAAGAGATATATAACCCTGCTCAAGCTAGTGATCAGCAACCCTGTTACCTGGAAAAAGTTGAAATCGCGTTGATTGACAAGCCCCACATTTGCACCATCTACAACTGCATCGAATGGACCATGCTGCTGAAGCCACTCCTGAATGAGTGCACCTTCTAAGTTAGTCAGAAGTCCACTGACAATGTTTTATGCATTGATTGCCTGAATCATAAACAAGCAGCAACTATCGGGCTTTGACAATTGCATTTGTGCATCTTCAACATTTTAATCATGTGTATTTACAAGCCTAATAGTAACTTCACAGCTATTCGAACAGACAGCATGACTACACCCAACCAAAAAGAGTATTTCAACCATTCCCAATTGACCAAGGAAAGTATTCAAGTATGAGAGAAGGAAATGTTCCCCGAGTGTAGGATTACATAAAACATGAATTTTTCATTGGCAAAACTTACTGACTGATCAGGAACTTATTGTATGTGGCAAGCTACTTAGACTTTCAGCACCCAACTGCAATTGTCCAACACCTAGCGCTTACTCATTAGTTGCTTTTCTAACATAGCATAACAATTTAATTACTTCAGTTCTTATGTGGATGAGGGTGGGTGCGGGTGATGCAAAAAAATGCAACAGAACTCAGTTTAAGTTCATTATTTGAAATTCGAAGCCTTAGCCCATAGAAGTACAAATCATTCTTGCAAGCAGAAACAAGCGAGTATCTATGGCCCACCTCCCAAACATCCTGATAACAAAAGTAAATTCTTTTTCATGAACTTTCCAATGGAGGGGCCGAGGGGGTCTTCCACAATGGCTTCCATGTAGGTACAAAATTGGATTTCATAGATCATCCTTCAATTTACATAGCCCAATACTTTACTAGTCCAACTGGGTTTTGGGTCTTAATTTGCCTCCATAAACTTCAACAAGAAATATTTTAAACCACTTGGACACGAAAAATGTATTTAAGAATCATGTAAGCAAGTACCAAAGAAATGCATGCAATGAGCCAGTCTACCAATATTTTCACTACTAGACATATATGATATATGAACCATAAGAATCCATTCCTAAATACCAAGCATCACAAATAACTCTGTGTTGAGTGTCCACTTTAGTTATTAAGAACGAACCAATTAACCAGGAAGATAGTGTCATAACCTGAAACCGCAGGAAATCACTCTTGACCTCTCTTTGGCAAGCCAGACTGGTCAATGAAGTAGCAAAGTTTTCAGCCTCTTTAGGATCAATATCAATGCAAACAAGCTTCTCTCCACAAGATTGGCAAACCCCCTTCTCATCCATGTGTGTCCTTGCAACTCTCCAATTCCCACTCCCCAACCACCCTTGCCCATGCCACCCCCCTCCTCCCTTCACAATGCCTTCTCTCACCTTCTCCACATCCCAACTCAACCCCCCAACCTTCACAGCCCTTTCTGACCTGAACCAATCCTCCACTACCCCAGCAGTCTCTTCCGCAACCTGCCTCACTGCTGCCCGCAAACGATGCATCATTTCATAAACCCTATCATCCCTCTTAGTTTCAACACTGACCTTCAAAAGAGCCACAAGCTCAGACTCTTCGGCCAAAACCCCACATTCCCTCATATGGGCATCAACCTCATAAGCCTTATCAGCCATCCCCTTGCTACAAAACCCAAACAACGCAGGCCC
>JAOTQK010000020.1:10383632-10397712 GCA_025642025.1 Rhododendron ferrugineum
GAGTATGAGTTTCAGCATATAAACTTCAGTTTTTAGCTTCCAATTATAATTTCCAGCATATACAAGCATAATTTCTACCATCTAAGCACAAAATTCAGCATATTAGTTCGATTTTCAGCACTTAAGAACAATGATTCATCTTTCTCTAATTAGCTTTCGGCATAGAAGTGCACATGTTCAAGGTGTAAATAACTAATTGCAACATATACAATGAAATTCCTCACTTAGAGACCCATTTGCAGCACTTAATTGATAATCCAAGCACTCAAACACACTATTTTCAACTCATATTTTCGAATTAGGGGTTTCTCAAATTTTCGAATTAGGTTTTTTTTTTTTTTTGGCAGCACAACATTTTAGGGTTTCTCAAATTGAAACCCTCTAATTGATGAGGATGAGGAGTAAATAGTGGGGGTAATCTATCTATCTGAAACAAGGAGAGAGAGAGAGAGAGAGAGAGAGAGACCTTCGTCGTGGACAGCGTCGGGGTGCCAGAAGCCG
Source organism: Rhododendron ferrugineum (assembly GCA_025642025.1). Classification (NCBI taxonomy): domain Eukaryota; kingdom Viridiplantae; phylum Streptophyta; class Magnoliopsida; order Ericales; family Ericaceae; genus Rhododendron; species Rhododendron ferrugineum. Next base: position 10,384,134 of record JAOTQK010000020.1, read on the forward strand.
GTGCTGGCGGTCGTCGGGGTGCCAGAAGCCAGTGTTGGTGGCGGTTGCCGACGATGGGGGAGCAGCTGGGGTTGTGGTGGTCGCCCCTCCCTGCTTCTGTGGTCTATATTTTGAACTAGAAGGGGGAAAGGGAAAAGGGAAAGGGGTTTCTCTGTTCGCGACCTGTTTTTTTTTTAATCAAAACGACGTCGTTTGGAGTTGACGTCAGTGGTTGTGTGTCTAGCATTTTTGTTTTTGTGATGAATGAAGACCCTCGTGAATATGTCAGGAGCATTGTTCATGCAATCATTCTACCTCCACACCCAAACACACACCCAATTACACACTCCCCACTCACAATAGGGGTGGAGCCGCGCATACTACACATCCAGTGTGTATGGAATCCACTTCTATTGTGAGTGGGGGTGTGTAAGTGGGTGTGGAGTTAGAATTTTCGTTGTTCATGACCCTTACCTTTAGTTTGGTCAGGAATATGTGAACAGACACCGCATAGGGGTGCGGTGGACAACTACCGTACGATTGTGGGGCCCACTCTGGACTCCCACAAATGATCCAAACTGTTCAATAATTTTAAAAAATAAAATCAAGTGGGTTTCGTGAAAAATCAGCTCAATTCGATAGGTGTAGATGCTCGATCCAAACTTTCAAAAATCAGATGATCCGAGCTGTTCAAAAATAAAAAATTGAATCGAACACGTACACGTACACATATTGGATTGAGCTTATTTTTCACGAGACCTGCTCGGTTTTATTTTTTAAAAACGGCTCGGATCATTTGTGCGTGGCTCAGAATAGGCCCCACACACGTGCAGGGACTGTAGACTTATTGGTCGGGATAACTTTACACGTGCGGTGACTGTAAACTATTCCGTTTATATGAATTGTTATGTTAGGAGGAAACCATTCAAAAATTGAACACAAGCGGAAACTGGTGAGTATTCGATCGAGAAATTTAATTTTGTTCTATTCACTTCCGGAACGGAAAATAATTTGATCAAATATGTTTGATGAAGTGGAAATTTTGCATGGTCTCTTAACATGTCAATAAGTCAATTCATACAGAAAGAACGGTTTGGATCATCAAAACAAAATCCACATCATATCTCACCAATTGTGGGGTAGAGTTAGCCTCACTATAGCTAAGGATAAACAAAATTGCTCTTCTCAAACTGTCCACAAAGAATTATTGATTTTTCCAAGACCTGTCAAACAAAGCCTCAAACGATGCCATAAGTGTAATTTTTGCACAAGCTAATCGATAGCTCAAATTTAGCAATTGTGCTAGTATCACAAACACTTAAGCATATAAACACACAAACTCTCTCACATGAGGTGTGGGTAACAACGGATTCGGGTTGCCTCATTGAAGAGGACTTCAAAAATTTAACAAGCTAAACTAAATTAACAAGTGCGAGAGAAAGAAAAGAGTGTTTGCATTATAATGGCTAACATGGTTGAAAAGACATTACATTACAACTACAAGTGTAGTTCTAGTTGGATAACTAGGGATGATATTGAATTAAAAATTATTGCTGCTATGAGCTTTGGTGCGTGGACTTCCTCCAAAATTAACTAAATCCTGTTTTTATAGGCACCATGCACTTTTTTGATCTGGCTTAGGAGAAATCAGACTCCGCAAGACACATCTACGTCTTGAGAGTAGCTTTTATGGGTTAAAAGGGAGATGCAATCTTACAGCCTATTCTGTCGAAGACTTCAAAGCCATTTGGATGACATTAGAAAATATAAAATCTGAAATGTTCTGTTTTTTTGTTTTCTTTTGTTTCCAACTCTTCATTGATTTTTTTTCTTTTCTCTTTTTGGGATTCTTGGCTTGCACATGATTGGATTGGTTCTTTCCTCTCAATGATGTTTGCCCTTTCTTTCTCGATGTACCCATTATCGAGTTTCTAATATAAAAAATTCGCCTATCCAAAAAAAAAGGCACATCTCCGTCTCACTTTTTTTTTTTCCATAAGTGTTCCTAAGCTGCCAAGTGTCACTTGACCAAGTCCATCTCCCTGTATTTGCTACTGAAAATAAATCTTGTGCCGCCAAGTGTTCCACTTCCTTGTAATTTTCTCCAACTGCTCCAACATGTTCTATAAAGTGAGCCCAATATAGATCGGGCCATTAACTTGTAGGTACAAAAAATTCAAAGTAATTTCCACCAAGCCAGGCCCAAATCATGTAATACACCCTTAAGGTAAATCAAAGTTTTACACTAAAAATACTCCTCCACCACTATTGATGACTGTTGACCAAATATCAGCATTAACCGTTGAAAACGTTCTCAGACGTTCTCAGCTCTGAGAACATTCCCAACACATGCCTAGGCATAATGGTAATACTGACAGCTCTGGATATTTCAAAGTTGAGAACGTTCTCAAAGCATTCTCAGCGCTGAGAACGTTATCAGCACACGCCTATTGTCAGCTCTGAGAACGTTCTCAGCATACGCTTAGACTTAGAGGTAATTTATTCTCAGACGCTCTCAATTTTGAAAACATTCTCAAATGTTTTCAGCATTGAGAATATTCTTAGCACACGTCTAGACTTAATGGTAATTTGTTCTCTGATGTTCTCAGTTCTTAGAACATTCTCAGCACATACCTAGACATAATGGTAATTAAACACAGTATTATACCTTAATGAAAATTAAGGTGCAATTTTCTCGAACTTTTCAGTTTGAAGGGAGAGAAATCACTCTTCAATAACTCATCAATTATTCAAAACTTGACATTCCAATCTTATGAGATAAAAAAAAGTTTCTCATGCAAAAGGGTTCAGTATCCGAATAGTATATAAAACAGAAATAGTAAAACATCCAACATTGTTGTTCAATGTCCTAGGGGGTAAACACAAAGACCAGAGTAAAACTGTGGTTAGAAAGCAAAAGTGTGAAACAAATGGGGCTGTACCGTAAGTAGTTCAGACACGGGGCCTCCGATTTTTACCAGAATGGTAGCGTAATCTTCAACAAAAAGGTCTCCAATATTTCTAGAGAGAGAGAGAGAGGTTTTCACAGAGAGAAGCGCGATATGACTGAGATCTCAAGAACTTGTCCATCTCTGCTATTGTTCTTGTCAATTTCTCTGCAATTCATTTCCGGTACGTCTCTCAGATCTCTACGCAATGTTTTCTCGACTACCTATAGGTAAATATAGGTATTTACATATATATACACAGAAATAGTAGATCATTTATATTTATATGTTTTTCTATTGACGACGATGTTTGAATTTAAATTGGCATTGTTTATCTAACCTTGGTTATTTCAGATGACGTAGATCTTGTTCATGAATATCGATTTGAGTGATGAGTATTTTGAATTTTGTTCATTTGTTTTCTGTTCTTTTTTTAATGCGAAAGATTTTTATTTGGGGGAAATCTGTGAATTGCTTCAACAGTTTCTAGGTTAGGATTGCATGGCAGTTCCATTGGTTTGCCGGAAATAATTGTAAGAAATTTCGAACGTAGCTTTGAGTAAGCCGTAACCCTAGTTATTACTTGGGGACAGATACATGGATCTGATTTACTTGGTTTGGTTTACCCAAAGACATTTTCTTGGTCAAACAACAATCGCATTTCTTTTCTCGTGCATCTTTCTTGATGTCCTCTGGTTATCATTAGTGCCTAGATCTTTATGTATTTCAACCATGTTTCATGGCTCTTCTAAATGTGTCAACTATCAAGCACCCGTGTTGAACACGCACACTTTTACAAGGGTACGATGTATTGTCTGCGTCCAACATGTTTAATACGACATCCACCCAACAACATACTCTGCAATTCAAGTTGATTTTATAACTTTGCGTAAAGCTTTTGTAACATGCACGGAATGGTTTGTGATACAGAATTTTACCCTTAGACAATCTAACTGTATTAAGAAATATGAATTTGCGGTGGCTACATGTTCCTGGAATGTGAATAAGATGAACTCGCTCTTGGGGTGTACTCCCGCCCGACGCTTGTACCGAGGTTTCTTGTCATAAAGAGTTGTAGTCTACAAAAACTTAATTTGATTTTGGGGAGAAGTATAGGTATGACTTCCAAGTGTTCAAAGTATTCCTTTTGGTAAGGCAATCACTCTTGGCAGGATGCATATGTTAAGGCATTCAATTCAAAACCAACTGACAACAATTAGAGATATCGCTCAGAAATGAACTTATATGGGACAAATTTTAATACTTCTGTAACAACCCAAAACCTCAAGCACCACAATGTAACACAATCACCCTCAACTATGAAGCACGGATACTCTATTTTGGCCTCCGTATCGCGTACCGTACACGTATCGGATATGGATACGCTCGGATACGTATCCGATACGTTTTTTTTAGAGTATCATGTTCTTATTTTATTTTATAGGTATGACTTCCAAGTCTTCAAAGTATTCCTTTTGGTAAGGCAATCACTCTTGGCAGGATGCATATGTTAAGGCATTCAATTCAAAACCAACTGACAACAATTAGAGATATCGCTCAGAAATGAACTTATATGGGACAAATTTTAATACTTCTGTAACAACCCAAAACCTCAAGCACCACAATGTAACACAATCACCCTCAACTATGAAGCACGGATACTCTATTTTGGCCTCCGTATCGCGTACCGTACGCGTATCGGATATGGATACGCTCGGATACGTATCCGATACGTTTTTTTTTAGAGTATCCTGTTCTTATTTTATTTTATTTTTTGGTATCGGATACGCTTTGGATACGTTTGGATACGTTTCGGATACACGCGGGGGTAAATATGTTATTTCTTAAAATATATGGGTTAAACTGCAATTAGGGCTAGATATATGTTTCTTCTAGTTCTCCCTATCGATCAGAAATGAAAAAACAAAAGAAAAAGATAGGAAGAAAGAAGGCGATTCCTCTCTATCGTCTCTAATCTCTCCCTCGATCTCACCTGTAAGGCTCTCTCTCCTCTCTCGTCTCTCTCGCCTCTCATCTCTGTTGTTGTATGTACAGTGTATATATATATATTGCATACTGTGTATATACCGTATATATATTACATATATATATCTCGTCTCTCGTCTCTCATCTGTCATCTCTCTCTTGTCTGTTATTTTTTTTAAAAAAAATATTCAGTCTGACTGAGACTGAAACCCTTATTACTGTTTTTTTAATCAGTACATGATAGATTCTATTGTTACTTTAATCATTAATGGAATTTGATGAAAAATTATATATATATATTATATATAATTTTTTTAATTTTATTTTATATTCAACGTATTCCAACGTATCGTATCCTACTTTTTGAAAAAATCGCGTATCCACGTATCCGTATCGTATCTGTATCCCGTATCCGTATCCATGCTTCTTAGACCCTCAATTCAAATTTAAATCCTTAAGACAGAACCCAATACCAAAATATGGTGATTAAAACCCTAATAATTATGTTGAGTAAAAACCCCAACAAAAATACCAACACCTCAACCCCGTATAATTCCCTTGAAACTTCCTCTCAACCCTCGATCCCTTTGTTCCACAATAAACGAATTCGGAAAAGAGTTTTCAAAACTCTCCCCTGGCTCTTGGATAAAAGGAAAACTGAGGTAGGTAGCCTCCCTCTTAGTTTGGTACACTAAATTCCCACTACCCTTTTACCACCTGTCTCTCCCAGACAGCCACCGAGCCACCACTAATCCCCCCCTTAATAAGTTGTAAGTTGTAACATTTCCTTCTTTATACAACAAGCTGACTCATCAAATTAATCTAAAAACTGGACACTTGTCCATTATATATATTGTTTGTCTTTTGCTTCTTTTGTTTCTCTGTCTTCTTCTACTAACAAGCTTATCTTCATAACAATACAACCCACATCAACACACATGTGCTCCACGTGCTAACCTCCCACAAAATTAACACCAATGTGCATGCAAATTAGTATTTTTCTTCTCACAAACCTCTTTTTTTCTTTTCTTTTTTTATACGGGATATTACAACTTCCCTGTGCAGGCGACTCTTGACACAAACGTTAAGTAAACAGAAGATACATAAATAGGGATCACAATGGACATGGTACACTTGGGCACAAATAAGGAGCCAAGGAGGCAATCAATCAAGAGACTTTTGTTCAAAAGACTCTGAAAGCTTAGCTCTAATAACATGTTATGACTTTGAACTGAAAACCAATTGACAATGTCTGGAGAGGCCGACCGAAGTCCAAGAATCACATATTGGTTTTGGAGGTGATAATTAACCTATGTCGGGAAGCTCTAATAACATATATGATGTTGTCATCCTCTTTGTGTTTTGGGGATACAAAAGTATGGGACTAGCTGTTCACTTCCAAAAATAGATTGTGTACATGGTTAAAATTGATTCTTCAAATATGAAGGATCATTCAGAAAAGACATAAGCCAAAATGTAGTTCAATACGGAATGGTATCTCCAGTCTTGATCTATACAAATGTTTTGTAAAATGGAACTCATGAAAGATTCACTTGCTTGCAAAAGGTTCTGGCCTATTTTAAGGTAAAAGAGATTTGTTTCAGAAATATTAAATTGGTGTGCCGGTGGCACATTTTTTATTGAATAGATATTTTATCAGATCTCAGGAAGTAATGTCGATTTTATGTGTACAGTTTGGTCAGATGGTGTTGCTAAATTTTTTGTTTTAGCTGTATATCTATAGAGCAGCGGCGGAGCCAAATTTTTTGAGTAGTGGGGTGAAAACTTATCCAAAAATTTAAGTGGTTAATAATAAGGTTGATATACACTGATAAACGTAACTTTGCTTTACAATTGGTCTCAAGACTTGAGTATTTTGGGAACGATGCATGATGGTTTGATTCGTAATACTATCAACCAGTGATTGAAAAAGCGCGCCTAGGCGAGGCGAGGCATGAGGCGACACTATAACGCCTCATGGGTGCGAGGCTAGTCGAGCTTAGGCCCCGTTCCAGAACTGAAAATAAGTACTTATTTTTTAAGAAGGCAATTTCAAGCTAAAAAATAATGTGTTTATGCAAATAATTTTTCTAGCAATATGGATCTTGTTTGATAGATCTTATCGAGATCTTTTATATAGTGTAAAAAAAATAAAAAAATAATTTTTCATTTACATTATTTTTAAGTTTGAAAATGTGAAATAAGTACTTATTTTTTAAGAAGGTGTTTTGGAACGGGGCCTTAGAGGAGGCGAGCGACTAGTCGGTAAAACCTCGTCTAGTCTTGAGGCGTGAGGCGATGTAAAAAGCTCAACTAGGCGTCGGCGACCACTGTCAACCAAGCCCAGCCGTCGGCAACCACTGTCGACCACCCCCAGACGTCCGGCGACCCAACACCTGTCCTCGCCGACCACCTTAGGGCATTTTCAGGCCACCGGTGACTTTGTTTGTACTCAACAAAGTCTGTGTATGAAGTTCAGAGGTATTTCAAACTCCGATCTGTCATATTTCAAACTGTTTGAGGCTGAAAACTCTCTTTAGAACCTTTGGGCATCGATTTGAACACTAATAAGTGATTTTGAGCACTGGGTATTGGGTTTTGTGGGTTTTTGTGGTCCGACGTTGACTGGGTAAGCTCCGATCGTGGGTTTTTGTGGGTCTTATGGTCGCTGGTTGTTGGCAAGAGCTCGCCAGAGTTCGGCGAGTGCAGCTGATTGTCTCTCGCTGTTTTTCTTCTCCTCTCACTCACACCCTGTCTCGATCTCTCCTTCTCACTCGTATTATATGTATAACTATAACAATATATGTATGTTACAGAAGTCTGTACATATAATGTGTATTAGTTTTATGAGCGTATTTTACATATTTTACTAGTATTTTGTATGTTGGGTTGTTGGTTATTATGCAATATGGTGATATGATTATTCTTGTTTTGATGGTGGGAGTGAATATTGGTCATTTATGTAGTTTATATTTCTTTCTTTTTTAAATGCTCGCCTCGCTTCAATGAGGCGCTCACCTCGCTTCAATGAGGCCTTGTCGCCTTGTGTATTTAAATCACTGCTATCAACTCTAGTTTGATAGTTTGAATGCTTAGGGTATCTATGCATTTGAAGCATGTTGGGGCAATTTTGAAATTTTTTGAAAATAAATTTTGGCTACAAACTATCACATTACCATGTGAGGAATCAAAGAGAAATTGGTCATGTGACCCTACTTGTATCTTATTCCCTCTGCCCATGCTACAGAGTGTCATTTAACTTTCTTAATGAAAACAAACTTTGTTCAAAAATTATCCTTACGAAGAGTCGTAGTACATATAAAGAAATCCCCTCAGAGGGGAACAGTCTTATTTATTTCACCAAGATGGAGAGAGTTATGCCTGCAACTACTAGTACGTTTTATACCCTGTTGAATTCATGCTTTGCCTTTTCAGGCCTGTCAAGTGATTCATCAAGTTCGAAAGATGGAATAACCGCCGATAAGCAAACCACTTCCAGTAGCGGAACCGGGTCCAAGATTCTCATCATATGCCTGATTCTTGTGGGAGTTGTGCTTTTATCATTTTCCCTCTTCAAATTCTGGCAGAAGAAAAAGCGTGAAGAGCAATATGCGCGTCTATTAAAGTTGTTTGAACAAGATGATGAGCTTGAACTTGAACTTGGCCTTCGGGACTGAGCCTGTGTCCAAATTATTGCTCATCTGTATTTAGTTGAGGTGCGGCTTTTAATTCTATGTTTTTTGTTTCCAGTTCAGTAATTTACACGGATTTGTGTATTTTACACCATCGTTTCCATTTTTAGAAGCCTTTTGGTATGTAATCCATGTCAGTTATACCAAACTGAAATATTATATCTGCATGCTGAACCCATTTATAGTGATGAGTCAAAGTCCATGTGTATTGAGCTTTGCTACAACTGAATATTTCTTTTGATATGGTATTAACACAAATAGATCGAAGTTTGTTTTAATTCATTTGGACAGGCTGTTTTCCTTTTGGTTTATAGGTGAAGGGTTTTTCTGCAGCATCATGGATAGTGTTACCCCCTTTTCTTTTGCAATAAGAAGTTTATAAAAGCACTGTTATGCAATTTACTTCAGAAATCTGTTGTTTGAGACTTCTGAGATGATGTAGATTTTTAGTGATGTGAATTATGATTAATCAAATTCACTATTTTTTAGGGAATTCTAAGTGTTATACAGTGAGAATAGTTGCGTACAATTCTTTTGTCATTTTATACTTTCTGGGACAAAAGCTTCACGCATCTTGTTTACAGGGGACCTTTTTTTAGTTGTTTCAGGAAAGGGGGAAATATAAAAGAAATTTATATATCTATAGACAATGGGGAGACAACATGTTTTCTCCTATCACGATGCCCCATAGTTAACAATGTTGCTATCGTAGGAGGTGGTGGTCCAAGGGGAGTTGATGGTATCGAGATTGTGTTTTTTCGGAGTGAAAGGTGGCTTCTTTTGGGGGAAGAGCCAGGTGTTGACATTCTATTAGAGATGAATAAAGTCATGAGATGATAAACAATCTATCTGCTCTGAATTGGCTAATGGGCAAGGTTCACAAGGATGATGACTGTAATTTGGAGGCATGGTTGACACTTGACAGCATCAAAGGTTCATGGAAGTCAGCAAGGATTGATGTTTGCAGATGTGTGATGGAATTTAAATTTTTAACGGGAGGAGGATGTGATGCATGCTATTAGAATAAGAGGTGGACTTCTGTTTGATCTGCTGTTAAAAATCTAGTTTGATATTATGCATGACTTAGTCTTTGGTGTGAGTATGGCCAGATGGGGATGCAAGCAGAATTGGCAAGCCTTGTTCCGATAATACATGGTTTGCCTTAAGGTGCAAAGGTTGATCCAGCAAGTTTTGACATGGTAGAAGTTTAATACTATTACTTTGAACTTGAGGTGAAGCTATTGTAGCAACAATGATGAAAGTGCTAGGGCATTACCGATCAGGAAGGGGTATAAGTATTACTCTTACTCTTGGTATTATCAACCATAGAGGGTTAAGGTGATAAATTGAGAGAATTTTTGGGTTTTCCATATTCTGGAATGAAGACTAATGACCACAATTGCGATTATATAGTTCAAGTGAAGCCACTACAATGACGAGGAGAGGACTGCAAAGAAATGGGTTGAGGTAGGAAGAGAGGCAGCCATTCGTTTTATAGAACATGTAGCTGTAAATGAGTATGGCCCTAAACTAGTAGGACTAGTCTATGATGTGAAAGAAAGTAGTAGCATGTGTGGTAGATGCTGCAGCACCACTCCCTTGGTGTGCATGGTTAAATTCATAGTCTCGATGTATGGGTGTTAAAAACACGGAAAAAGCCTCTTTGTTGGTTAAATAGAGGTTGTGACTTGGCACATCAACAATTTTCGTTAGCCCTAGTATTGTGGTGCAGGTTCAATTTACAGGGATCAGACTCTCCACATTAAAAGAGAGAGAGAGAGAGAAGTTGTATGTGGTTCTGTATCTTGTTACCCCTCCTAAAACTTGCTGGATGCAGGAGCCTTTTACTGTCCAACTATTTAAAGTTGCCATTTCAATGAAGGTCAGATTTTCATTTGTTGTCTACTGGGTAAGTGATTTTACTTGGAAGTGAAACTAATCACGAGGACATATGTGAAGGCAATAGTTGAACTAAGATTATTCATGGCCCCTCAGAAAATCAGATTTTATGGCGATCTTTATGTTACTTGGAACGTGGATTGTTCTAGAATCCGGAACATAATTGAATATGCCACGCCACATGCTTTAGAATGTGTTATCCTAGGAGTTGATAACTTGATATAGATTGTACTAATATAGCTTCATGTGTATTTTCAGCAACCTTATTGTAGCTATTAGCTTTCAATAAAATCCACTTTATTATCCAAAATAATGGCTCATCTTTTCCATTTTCCCTTGTCAAACTCTGCCCTCCCTGAATTTTGTTCATTAGTATTCTGTTCCCTCCTACGGGATCACAACATTCCCTCTTTCTGAACAAATGAATGATTACCTTGTTTCAGAAAATCTGTTCTTATATGTAATTGCTTAGATAATAACATTTTCTGGTAACATTGTGTGATCCAAAATATGGAGCTTGTTGGCTATTTTGTTGATGACTGACAGGCATTGAGATAAAACTGTACTACTCCAGGGTAATGTAAGTGAATTAAGGGTGTCCTTGGTCAGGTTTCTTTTGTCAAAATCTTGATCATTGGATTACAATTTGGTTTCTGCATGTTTATTGATCTGATTTCTCACGATTCAAACCTTGCATGAGTAATTTGCTTCTGCTCTTAGTTTAAATGAGTTTTTTTTGTTTGTTTGTCATTTTGCAGCTACAGGCTTTCTACACAGGTAGATGGCGATAACCTGTTTGGAGGTTATTTCCAATGGCCAGGATTGCAGTGGGTGATTTGTAGAGATCCTATAGGATGAGGTCAGATGTTTCTGATTTCTATATTGTACCATTTGTAATATTAGAAGCAACAGAATTTTTCCAGAATGTGGATTTTTTTTTCCGTCTGAGATATACATAAGAGAAGGATGTCAATTTGTAAGAATGAGAAAGTCTGAGAGTTTCAATTTGTGGATATATTGCATTTATTATCATGTTTGACTAGCGCCTATTTCTTGAAGGTTTTGTAATTGGCACATGCCACTTGAGTCAATTACGTTGTTTTTCTGCATTCAGTGAGATGTTTTCAGGAAATTTGGCTGGACCAATTTGGGGTGAACCTGTTTTCTTATATACAAAAGTGAATTAGGGCAAATTTTTACGACACGCATGAGGTGTGATGCTAAGACATTACTATCCTTTCGGCATTATTATCACTCCTCTTGAGGTTTTTGTTCACGTTACCCTTGCCCCTGGCCGTGAGTTGATCGTTGAGTCACTAACGACATTTGATGGTGTCATGACTGAAATATGAAAGATACCAGGTTTAACCTTGAATATTTGGAATTTAAATTACCTTTTTTACCTTTAAGAGCAAGTTTATCAGCTTGTTTAGAGCAAGTTTACCAATACTTAGTTAAAAAAACTTGTGAACAGTGTACATTTTTTATTTTACCTACTCATATTTTTTTCAACACTACACCAACACTATCTATTTAACCTACTCTCTATTAAAATACACATTTTTTCAACCTTTTCCTTTATCCTATTATTATTATATGAGAGAGAGAGAGAAGGGGGGAGAGAGAGGAAACAATAAAAAAATGGATTGCTTATGAACAGTTGTAAGCTAGCTTACAACTGTAGACGGAGCTAAATTAGCTCTCTGTTTACCTACACTGCTGTATGGGTGTTTTTCTCCTTTTTGTGAGCTAAAATAGCTATAAAGGTATTTTAAACAAGCTGATAAACTTACTCTTAAAATACCTTTATAGCTATTTTAGCTCACAAAAAAGAGAAAAACACTCATACAGCAGTGTAGGTAAACAGAGAGCTAATTTGATCCGTCTACAGTTGTAAGCTAAAAATAGCTTACAACTATTCATAAGCAATCCATTTTTTTATTGTTTCCTCTCTCTCCCCCCTTCTCTCTCTCTCTCTCATATAATAATAATAGGATAAAGGAAAAGGTTGAAAAATGTGTTTTAATAGAGAGTAGGTTAAATAGATAGTGTTGGTGTTAGAAAAAAATATGAGTAGGTAAAATGAAAAATATACACTGTTCACAAGTTTTTTTAACTAAGTATTGGTAAACTTGCTCTAAGGCTATATTCCACTGCTCGCTCTTGTCTTTCTTTCATCTCTTCCAACACCAGATCCATCATTGAAGTCACCACCTCAACCCTATACAGCCAGAGGCGCCTCCTTCATTTCCCATCTCTCTCTTTCACGTCTTCTTGCTTGAATTGTATCCCATCCCGAAAGTTAGTCGAAGTCTCTGGCACTTCTCCAAAATTGCAAACTTCGTTGAAGAACTCCAGTGGTATTGATCCACCAATAAAGTCACAGTCTTCCTGTTTCTTCTGGTCTTTACCTGATACAATTTTTCGGGAAGCCCCTCCGACTTGGACCTGTTTCTTCTGGTCAGTACCTCGGTACAATTATTCGGGAAGTCCCTCGAACTTGGTCTCAGTCAAGGAAGTTAGAGAATCATACGGTATGGTTTGGTTTGCTAGTTTATGCTCACGGTTCTGGTTTTGAACCAATGCAGACCATAATTACATAGGTGAAAATGATTTTAGATTGAGGAGAAAAAGGCGTATGAATGCAGAAAAAACCATGTTGAACAAATTACTATCTCATATACAAGTAACGTTTGCGTGACACAACAGTTACTCAAAATAACTTCTCTCGCTCGTTTGTCTCTCGATGATGCGCTGTAGAACATGTCTTGAATTGATTTGGTGCTTTGAACCGGCTACGTTTTGAGATGACTGGGAATGAATCTATCGAGATTTTTTGTTGGAAATATCAAATGGTAGCGAACATGATGTGTTTTGCTTACATTTGTGGAGCAATTAGAGTGTCTTTGTAATGATCCTGATTTTTGGTAAATAAAAATTTTGTTAAAAATTTAAATTTTATTTTAATTACTTGGATTGCTTTTAAAATTTCCTTTTAATTTTTAATAATCCGTCATAATTAGATTTGAGATTTATAAAATTAAATCTTTTAACACCGGACGATCTAGTTCTTTT
>JAOTQK010000020.1:10431598-10448203 GCA_025642025.1 Rhododendron ferrugineum
AAAAGGATTTTGGAAGCTAACTCTGATTTAGTTACATAGTCATCTTTGTAATAGACTTTCTTTTGATAAAGATGAGGTTGTAACTTAATGATTTGTCCGTATAAACACTTGTAATTTATTTGGGGCCGGAGTGCCAAAGGTGTTTATCCTTTTGAAATTGGGACTTATTTGTAAAGTTTAACAGGTGGGATACTATTTTGGGAATGCGATGGCAAGCGAAATTCTTTTATTTCAATTATGGTAATTAAATTATGTTAAAAATCCAGGTCGTGACATTCGGGATTAGAACGGAAATTGTGGAACGGAACGAAAATCGTGGAACGGAACGGAAATCGTGGGACAGAACGGAAATCGTGGGATTTGTTGGGATATGTTTTGGTCCTGCTCTTCCGGTGCTATATATATATATTAATTAGGGGCATTGTTGGTATTAAAAAAACAGGGATGAAAACATAACAGTTCAAAAAGTGAAGGATGAATACTTAAGTTGGATGAGGAATGATGATGGATTTTTAAGTCTTTCTAAGACTTTCACTAAATTTGAATTTTTTTTTTCTTCTCTCTTTCTTTTCCAACTAAACAATGAAGAAGAATTTTTTTTTTAATTTTCCTTTCTTTTCTTTTCCTCAGAGTTCCAAACAGAGCTTAAGGCTCCGTTTGTTTTGATGTAAAATGTTTTTTCAGAAAACAAACTTCAAACTTTTATTTTTCGGTGTTTGGTTGACACTTGATTTTTTTTTTTCCAGAAATCGACAAAATAGTGTATAGAGAGAAAGGCTTAAACAATGAAGAGATCTGAGAATATTGGAATTGAACGTGGGTCAGAACTAACGATCGAAAAAATTGAGTAGTGAGAAATGAGAATTGTAGTAGAAGGCAACAGGTTCATTTTGGAAAAATAATTTATGGAAGATTTAAGGATAAACCATTTTTATCTAATTAATGAAAAATCTTTTACATGTAAAATATTTTTCTCATTTTTTACACAACCAAACATCGACAAATAAGTAAAATACCGAAAAATATTTTACGCCCAAACTCACAGCAAAAGCCACCACCCAAGGTCCGAACCCGAGAGGGAGAGAGAGAGAGAGGAATTCTGAAGTCCCAACCCAAGGTCCGAACCCGAGAGGGAGAGAGAGAGAGAGAGGAATTCTGAAGTCCCAACTCACAGCAAAAGCCACCACCCAAGGTCCGAACCCGTCATAATACCCACACAAAACCCCCTTCGACTCCTTTCTCTCTCTCTTGTGCTACTTTTCTCTCTCTGGAAATTCTCTCGCATGGAGCTTTCGAAACCAATTCGAAGTTAGGGCACGGAACCGGCCACGATTGACGTTCAAAAGCACGCGCAGAGAAGATGTGATTTCAAGGATACATTGAGGCACTTTTAGGTTTTTGAATCATCGCATCTTTATAGCGTCTAGTTGAAGTTCTAGGGTTTTTGCTTTCGGGGGTAAAATGAAGGGCCCGTTTGATCGAACGAAGGTTGTGGTCCGCCACTTGCCGCCGACGATTTCCCAGTCGACGCTCACGGAACAAATCGACGGCCGCTTTGCCGGACGCTATGATTGGGTCTACTTCCTCCCCGGAAAGTCCAGGTTAGGGTTTTCATAGTTAGTATACTACGTAGATTGCTTGATGTGTGTGCTTTGTTAGTCAGATTGTGGAGTTTCTTTAATTTGCTAAAAGGGTTTTGCTGGATTGAGACTTCTATGTCAGTTATTGGAGTTTCACATGGATAACTCATGTCTCATGCCAGCTTACGCGCCCCTTGACTAGTATTGGGTACCAATCCTAGCGGACCCCAATTAAAGCTAGAGCAAAGCTTTGTAGAGATTGGTCGCGAAGAGGAGTTGGTAGGACCTGTTAGTGTTTGCTTTACATTTTTGATAACTCATGTCTCCGTGCCAGCTTATGCGCACCTTGGCTAGTATTGGGTACCAATCCTATCGGACCCCAATTAAAGCTAAAACAAAGCTTTGTAGAGATTGGCCGCAAAGGAGTTGGTAGGACCTAGAGGTTTTGAAAAACATGTAATCCAGGCCTTTTACTATCAGGTCAACCAAGGGTTGTGTTTGCAATACTTCTTAGTTAGACTTGAATGCGTGTTGGAACTAGGGGTGGAACTATTTATGCAGGGGAATTTGTTATTTCATTGACAGAGCTACCTGGGCATGCAGGGGAAACCCAGATGACTGATCCCTGATGGGTTAGGGCAAGGGTGGGGCTACTTTAACTTAGGGTATGGAAGCATCCAATGGTTGTGGGGTTTTAGTGATCAATTTGAGTGATACTGTGATAAGTTCCATCTTTAACAGGTGGGGAAATATTGGGAAAGCTAATTGGGGTGAATGAGGGCGGTGGATAATATCAGAGAAGTATATGTTTTGTTTTATAGTCAGCAGCCCCTTCTTTTTGGCAAGGTAAAGCCAATGTATAGTTGGCATTGTCTAATGTCTATCACTTAAATTAGCTACCATACTTTTTGATAATTTAAGACGATGACTAGTTTTGTTGGGTAATTAATGAACCTTTTGCTTGTTTTACTTGTCGTTTTGTGTCCTTTTAACTGGCTTTGAATTTTGTTATTTTTATTGCCTTGTATTGATTTAGTTTATAGTTTGAACAATTTTTCCGACGGACTATCTTATCCCTTATACAGACGGAAAAGTGCAAGAGTATTCTTTCATGGTTCACTGGTTAATCAGTTGATGTTTTGACAGTTTTGTGATTCTGTTTTCTGTGACCCAACATTTTATGTTGTGCCTGTGACAACCCCCAATAGAATCCTCCCACATTGGTAAGATGTGGGAGAAATATGTTGTATATATGGCGATACCCACCAACTACTATTAACCCGAGGTTAACCTTTTGAACCACGTGTTTAGGCTAAGGGTTAAGCAGGTCGGCTGGTGCGGGTCGTTACAGTTGGTATCAAAGCACAACCCTGGTCTACATAGTGGAGGCCACCTCTACAATCTGGTATGAGCACATTGAAGTGCTAAACAGAGTTAAGTGTCACACGATGGTCACCAAGGGAAGGTTGTTGGGCCAATGCAACGAGGACGTTGCATCATAAGTGGGGGAGATTGTGAGAACCCCCAAATAGAATCCAACATCGGTAAGATTTGGGAGAAATATGTTTTATTTATGGCGATACCCACCAGCTACTATTAACCCGAGGTTAACCTTTTGAGCCACGTGTTTAGGCTAAGGGTTAAGCAAGTCAGCTGTCGTGGGTCGTTACAGTGCCTTTCCAGTTTGAAGCGGCCTGGGCTTAGATTTGATGATGCTTGTGTTCTCTATCCAAGGGACTTGGGGTATTTAACATGTTTGAATACAGCTCCCCTGTCTGTTAAAGTCTTGCAGATATTACCATGTTCTAAGTGATTAACTACACCCAATATGCAGACTTTACTAGGAGGGCTCTTTATATGTAAAAACGTTCTTTTGTATGGGAGTGGGTCGTTCTACATTTAAGATGATTTGTCACAATGCAGATTATGCTTTGTATTCTCTCATGTTGTTCTTATTTATCGAAATTTATTGCAGCCACAAGTGTCAATACTATTCTAGAGCCTACATCGATTTCAAGAGGCCAGAGGATGTTATTGAGTTTGCTGAGTTCTTTGACGGACATGTTTTTGTCAATGAGAAGGGTAATCCTTGAGCATATACCATGGGAGTTAATTAGACACTTGAAATCTTGTTACTTGGAACTGCTACAATATTTGTTTGATTAAGTTCAAGGTTTACTACAAGGTTAGGTTAGGGAAGCCTGCATTCTCCTATAAGTGGGTAATAGTAGTAGCATAATACCATACAATTGAGAGTGAGTCTTTGATGCGGAAACCCTTAATTTGTCACTGTGTAGGTTTTCCCTAAAATACAATGTTTTGATCTGGTTTCGTCCACCCCCAGGTATTCAATTTCGAACTATTGTTGAGTATGCTCCTTCACAACGCGTTCCAAAGCAGTGGTCTAAGAAAGATGGACGTGAAGGGACCATATTGAAAGGTACCAAAAATGGTCGTGCTAATTAAATGCAACATTTATTCCAGGATTTCATATTTGTAGTGAAAGAAATTCTCTTGGTAAATTCTAGATTCTGAGTATCTGGAGTTCCTCGAATTTATTGCGAAGCCTGTTGAGAATCTTCCCAGTGCAGAGATACAGTTGGAGAGAAGGGAGGCCGAACGAGCTGGTTAGTTATATTTCTCAACAATTTACGTACCTGGCAAATGACCCATGTTAGGTTTGAAATGGTGTAAAATGAAATTATAACTACTTCTTTTCCTACCTATTCTTCCATAGGTGCTGCGAAGGATGCTCCTATAATCACTCCATTAATGGATTTTATTCGTCAGAAAAGAGCTGCCAAGGGTGGAATTCGGGTAGCTATTTATTATGAGTATCTTGCATTTATATACGTGTAACGTCTGTTTACAGAGTTGCGTTTCTGTTTCTTTTATCCATGCCTTGCTTCTTTATTCCTGCTTCGTAGTGCCACACAATTCTTCGCCTACTCGATAAGGCATGTGTTCACTATAATCCTGTGGTTCATGTCAGAGGCCTTTGTCGAATGGGAAACCAACCAGAAATGCAACTGGAGCATCATCTGGAATTCGCGGTTCAGCTTCATCAAGACGAGGGTCCGAAAAGAGAAGGATTTCTACTACCATGGTACTGATGCTTTTCTATACCTTTGGCTTTCTATGATGGCAAGAGGAGTTAAAGCTCTCCTTGCACAACTATGGAAAAGTTGCAATTTAGTAGTTTTGACCCCATAAAATTTGCTTCTATATTGTTGGTCAGATATTGTCGCCTGTTGTGTTTTTTTGGTGTTATTTTTCACTTGTTTTCTGATGTCATTTGCTAGTCGACATTATGAACTTCCATACTTTCCACTCGTATTTCTGCTCTTAAAGGTTGGTATATCGATGATAATAATGATATCATACAATTCTTCTTTTTGCTCATAGCGTGTGTGGCCATATTGTCAAAGGATGCCCAAAGTAACCAATTGCAAAGAGATGAAATAGTATTGGGTGCACGCGACATTTTTAAAACTTAAGGGTTGAAATGCAAGCGTTGACGACTATGAAGCACCGACACCTCTAGAGGTCGAAGTATCGCAGTGTCAGACACGGGGACACGTATGGGACACGCCACGTGGCGTGTCCCATAATTTAATTTAAATTTTTTATGGGGACACAGCAGGGGCCAAACTATAATTTTTTAAAAAATTGGGGGCCAAACTGTAATTTTAAAAAAATTGGGGGTCAAACTGTAATTTTTAAAAAAAAATTAGGGCCAAATTGTAATTTTTTTAAAAATTTCTGGGTGTCAAACTATACTATAATTAATTAATTATTTATATAAATAAATATACACGTGGCGTGTCTCCTGAGTCCCGCCGTGTCTGTGTCTCCATTTTTTTAGAATTCCCATGTCTGTGTCCGTGCATCATAGGTTGACGACAAATGAGTGGAATATAGAAGATGGAACTAATGTTTGATTAGACGATAGGTGTCAATGTCTGCTGGCCTGCTGAATATGTCAGAGGATAGGTGTCAATGTCTGCTGGTGCTGGTGAATATGTCATGCTAGAGGAATATATGATGTGCCAATTGAGAGCATGGAAACTTTGGGCAATGGATGTTTTAATAGTTCTCTGGTCTCAATCAGTTCCTAGGAGTTGAGGGATGTTCGAAATGAACTAAACCTTGATACCACATTCATCAAAGTGATACAGCCGTCTCCAACACTTGCACCCTCATAGAATGTAAGGATTTAATGTTTATTCCAGACCTAAAGGTGCATGCACTTGATTTCATTTCATTTCATTACGAGTTGATGCCTTAATGACTTGGGAATTAAGAAACCAGGTTGACAAGTAATATATTAAACTGTAATTGCCCCATGGTTACTATCTGAAGCTATTGTAGTGAGGAGTGAAAGTGATTTCAACTGGATACTGCCTCCGCCCCACAGTGTCGGTCCTTTTGGTGGTTCCAACTTTCTACCGGGATGTGTATTTAATGCATCTAACTCAAATGGGAAGGTATTGAATGCCAACACTGCCTCTTTCTCCCAATTTTGAGAAGAGTGATTCGATTTGAAGCCGTTATAATTCTTAGCCCCGATTTCTTTTCATAGCCATTTAAAATAGTTAGTCAAACCAAGAATATTATCCTCATCTTACCAAATTCTAAATCTGTCTTTTTGTATTCACCCACCAACCACCACTCAACCCTCATCCCCTTGCAGTTGTGTGCTGCTGGCAGTCACCTGAAACAGGCTCTGGAGATAATTTTCCGGCAATCATAGACACCATTCATGCCACAACCTTTCTTTACTTAAGGTTTTCCCTCCAAGGCAAATATATGTTTTGAGAAATAAGGTCAGGTTCATGTAAGAGTTCCATAAGAACTATTCTTCTAACAAAGCTTTTCCCAATTTAGTTATGCAATTATCTTTTTCGTCGCTCAACGTAAAAGCAAACCAAATTATGTCATGGGAAAAACTTTTAATTATCAAAATATTTGTTTCCCAGATTTTATCATGAGTTTTGGGGTGGCGGCTATGGTGGTGGAGGCCGGAGGAGGGATGGAGTGATTTCCTTGGTGGTGATGGGCAGGTAAATGTAGAGACAAATAAGGCTTAGGATTTGTTGAAGTTGAGGCCATTTTGGGAATAGAAAATATCTAGTAACGGGTGTGTGAGAAATATGGGGCTACAAAGATTTTTGTGGGTTCAAATAGAATCACTCGTTAGAGAAAATACTAATAACCATTTCAAAGGGATAGTTTTGGAAAATTAAAAGAAGTTTTATGCTTTGACTTTCAACGTGGACATGTATTTTGGGACATCCTAAATCAGAAAGATGGAGAAACAAAAGGGGATGGAGGGAGGAGTATTCGATATTGGTGATCTGAATGATGGAATCTTGCTTGACACGCTGTGGTTTGTGGACATGGTGTTGTTTCCAAAAGTAAGAGACGCACTGTCTGCCATATAGGGGAGATGGGGTTCAGGGGGAATGACTTATTAGTGATGGGTCGAATTTTAATACTTATTAAAAGAGACACATTTTTCATATTTGTAGCACTGTTATGGAGGAAATGCAGACATAGGCAGATGTGCATGGCCTTTCAAAATTCAAAAGCTATTTGCTTATTTAGCATTCCCAAAATTCTTCGGGTACTTCACATGAAATCATATCCAAGTACATCTTGTTATGCGAAGCTTGTTTTTAGTTACTTCATGCATGAGTTTAGAAGAGCGTATGGTTTATGGCTTTTAGCTGCGTGTTGGGAGCCCCTGGAATCGGTCATACGTCCTGAAACAGAATGATCTGGTGCAATTTGACTGATGTTATTTTACCTGTTTTTTCTTGTAGCTATCTTTGTCGTTGATTTTGATTGAGTTGGACTTTAATATTTGAATTACTTGAGTAGTTTATTTAGCAAGTGAATCATCTGTCCGTCAGGCTTTGAATTTTTGCATCATTGTCGTGTCACCTACTTTTCTTTTCCCTTTTATTGTTGTTGGTCTACTGCTGATGCATTTGATGTTGGTTCATTATTGTTTTCTTCCTGTTAAATGAGTAATTTTCCTTTGTTTTCTCTTTTCTTCTTCGGTGGCTATGAAAAATCATTTGTGATACGTCCATCTATATGGAAACATAAAATAATACACCAGGAATCAACTTGTTGAAAGTTGTCCATTTTCACAGAGCATATTAACCTTATAATACTTGTTTCCTTTTCCAAAAACTAAAGGATGAAAAGCAGTTTTGAGAACAATTAAAAGTGGTAAATATGCATAGTTTAGCAAATTATTCTTTACGCACTGGCCCAAGAAAACTACAAATCCTGAAGATTCAGACAAAGTTGGTAAGAGAGATGGATTTGTTTCTTTATTTTCCATAGTTCCAAATTTCCTACATCAAGTTTTCAAATCATGAGGAAATGTTGTGCTGACTGATAGCCTAAGAGGCTCTTTTTCCTATTGGAACTTGTTACTGTATCTGGGCTTTCTGTAGATTATTATCCTCCTTTCGGTATCGGCCCGAGGTTAGGTGAAACAATGAACGTTCTAGTACAGTACGTAAGAATGGTATATTGGTATGCCATATGCCTAAAATTGTGGTACGATAGGGGTAGGGTTCTATCTATTCTCATTAGCAAACCATAAACATCCAATAGAATGATATACTAATTTGTCAAAATATTCATGTTAGACACATTTGTAGGAGGAGTAGATCATTTTTTTGACTTTTTTTCTTTCAAAGCTACACGCTCTATTTTATCGAAATATACAGGAATAACTTTGGGATCGGGATATTCTTCTTTCTGGAAAGGAATTATATCATGTTACAGAATGTGCATTTCCATACATTAATCATTAGGGTATTAGAGTTTTCTGGCAACCAAGTTCAGGCTATTCTTGGTCCTTCAATCCTTTCTGTTTCGTTAGTCATCCAATGTTAAAGCTGTGTTGTTTGACTAATTGTCTGGATGGATGCCGTTGCTAGAGCGATGGTGAGTTGAAGGTATTGGTAATTGATCCTGTGGTCTGATTGACAGTATGTTTTGAGGGATACTGCAAAAAGTGCAAGTGGAAAGGACAAATCAACCGACATGCTGGTTCCTAAACAAGATGGCCATCAAATTTCAGAGAAATCTGTTGCTTCAGCTGCTGCATCTGGAACTGAAGTCTCAGAAGAAGAAAGTGGTTAGAATTATTATTTTGATTCTCACTTGATTGGTGCTTACATGTTATTATTCTAGACTTCTAGTGAACATTCGAGCTTTTATATGCAAATGCCCAGTGAGTTTTCTTAGATGCCAACAAGGTTTCCATTAATGGCTTTTTTTTGATGGAATATCAACCAAAATGTTGAAGTCTTATAGTTGAAACCAACCAAACATTAGTAAAGGAAAAAAAGTTACTTTTGCCTCCCATTCCAAATCCAGCATTGAAACATAGCTTTTAGGAGTTTAGAATGAGATGGAGTGCATTACTATGGCTCTATATTTGGGTGTCATCAACTGTTAGACCAAAAGCTTACATTTGTTCGTTGTTGCATACTTTTTTTTTTTTATAAGTAAATAATTATATATATAAAGGGATTGCCACTCAAATACAAAAAGAGGCCACAAGACAAAAAAACCCTATACACTCCCCAAATAGTGGAAAAGCTCAAACAAGTCTAAAAATTGGTCAAGAGATGAATTACAATCTCTCTTGTCCCAACTATACAAACTATTCACCAAAAAACTTTTTAATCTAAACATGGGCTTTTTTACCCCCTCAAAACACCTAAAATTCCTTTCTCGCCAAATAAACCACATCACGCGAAGAGGAATCATTGTCTAGACTCGCTTCCTTCTCTTTCCCACTCTAGCACCTCTCCAAGCAATTAATAGTTCCATCACATTCCTAGGCATGGTCCACTGCATACCAAACCAAGTAAGCACCAAAGTCCATAACTCCCACGCCACCGGGCAATGAATAAGAAGGTGATCGACCGTGTCGGCATCCCTTTTACACATACAACACCAATTCACAATGATTTGCTACCTTCGGATCAAATTATCCAAAGTAAGGATCTTGCCTTTAGCCGCGCACCATACAAAAAAACTCACCTTTAACTGTGCCGCCGTCTTCCAAATTGCTTGCCATGGAAAGGAAGAAGTAACCCTCCTACAAAGAGCTTGATAGTAAGATTTCACCTGGAAAGATCCGGATTTAGACGAGTTCCAACGCATCTCGTCTTCCCCTTCACCTATTCTATGAATATCATACTCTTGAAAGCAAAGTCATCAAAGTATTCTCCTCCCAATCGCACACATCCCTACGCAAACGAATATCCCAAACTGGGCCCCATGCTGAAACTGGAGATAATCAAAGACGCTTGCATCTCTATCACGAGCCAAATGATATATACTCGAAAAAGCCTCTCGCAATCTGACATCCCCACACCACAAATGCTCCCAAAATTTCACCCTACTCCCATCGCCAACCACCATATGAATAATCTTTTCAAAAGCATCCCAACCATTCATGATACCCCTCCATAGCGCAACCCCGTAAGGCAATCTCACATTGAGGGCCGACCAATCTCCCCACCCGCTACCGTACTTAGTTACTACAACCGTTCTCCACCATCTCTCCCTTTCACACGCAAATCTCCAAAGCCATTTGCCCAACAAAGCTTGATTGAACAACTTTAGATGCCTCACACCCAAACCCCCTTCTCTAATAGGAGCACAAACCGTATCCCAATCAACTAAATGATACTTGAATTCTTCCCCCACACCTTTCCAAAGAAAATCTCTTTGGATCTTCTCTAACCTTTTTGCAACCGAAACCTGAATAACAAACAAGGGCATGAAATAAGTGGGCAAATTAGAGAGTGTATTTTTAATTAAAGTGAGTTTGCCTCCTTTAGTAATATCTTGACGCTTCCAACCCGCCAACCTCTTTTCAAATCTTTCCACAACTTTGTCCCATGCTAACTTTGATTTGAAGGCTGAATCGAGTGGCAATCCCAAACTCTCTGTCGGGAGTGACGCCACTCTACAACCCAAAATCTGAGCAAGAGCACCAATATCGTCGACCACCCCAATAGGGATCATTTCAGATTTTCCCAAATTCACTTTAAGTCCAGAAACAGCCTCGAAGCACAAAAGAACACATCTAAGGTATCCCACCTCCATTAGCTCCGCATTGCAGAACGAAAGAGTATCATCGGCATAAAAAATGTGCGAAACCAACAAGCTCAAACCATTCCCCCTTCCCACTTCGACGCCATGTACAAAGCCCCCTTCGATTGCTTTTTGAATCATCCTGCTGAGCACCTCCATAACTAAGATAAAAAGGAGAGAGGAGAGAGGATCGCCTTGACGCAAACCTCTAGAAGTCTGAAAAAACCCGGCCGGAGTCCCAATCACCAAAACTGACATTCTGACATGATCATAAGCCTTCTCTATGTCCAGCTTGCATATGATACATGAGATACCACTCTTCAATCGTGAGTCCACACACTCATTTGCAACCAACATCGCATCCAGAATTTGCCTACCTTTGACAAAGGCATTTTGAGTCTCTGAAACTACCTTTCCAACCATTTTTTCAAACGAATAGCCAAAACTTTGGCCAACAACTTGTAAGCACCCTCAAGTAAACTGATGGGTCTGAAATCCCGGATGTCTTGTGCTCCTCCCTTTTTTGGGATTTAGGCCACAAAAGAAGCATTCAAACTTCTTTCAAACTCCCCAAACCTCCAAAAATGCTGGAGCATTCCCATTACTTCTCCCTTCACCACTCCCCTAACAATGTTGGAAAAATGCCAAAGACATACCATATGGACCGGGCGCTTTATCACCATTCAAGGACTTTAGAGCGTGTAATACTTCTGTTTCATCAAAAGGCCTTTCTAACCAAGACGCCTCCTCCCCAGCGATAGTATCAAACTCTAAGCCATCAACCCCGGGCCGGTAAACCCCCTCTTCCGAAAACAAACCGGCATAGAAGTCAGCAATACCTATTTTGATCTCCTCCTCCTTATCCAGGATTCTCTCGCCAATTTTGATTTTCTCAATAAAATTCTTTCTTCTGTTGCAATTGGCCATCCCATGGAAAAAGCGAGTGTTTCTGTCTCCCTCTTTTAACAACAAGTTTCAAGATTTCTGTCTCCAACTAATTTCTTAAAAACTTTGCGATTTTTCCGAATTCATCTTTTGCCTTGGCTCTCAGAACCTTCTCTTCCTCCCTTAAATCCCAAACTTGCTCTTCTAAATCCAAACGACTAATCTCATCAACCACCTTAGCCTTTTGAACCGCCAATTTCCCAAAGACCTCGGTATTCCATATTCGCAAATCCTCTTTTAACAATCTGAGCTTCTTAGCTAAGACAAAGCTTGGCTTCCCCACTATCTCATAACTATTCCACCATTCGCCCACTCTTTCCAAGAAGCCCTCGGACAACCACATATTCTCGAACCGAAAAGGGGTCCTTCCACGACGAATCCCTCCCCTGTCTAATAAAATTGGGACATGATCTGAGGTAGGTCTTGGAAGCGCACGCTGAATCAGCCCCGGGCAAAGCTCCTCCCAAGAAGAAGAGATCAAGAATCGATCAATGCGAGACATACATCTATCATCCTGATTCTCGGACCACGTGAATCTACTACCATTTAGAGGTGGATCTACAAGCTCCAAATCGTTGATAAAATCTGAGAATCTCCTCATGTTATGCGAAATAGAATTACATCCCATTCTTTCATGCAGGAATCGAATTACATTGAAATTACCCCCACACACCACGGAACGCTCCAACAAAATGCTACCGCCGAAAGCTCTTCCCACAAATCCTCCCTATGGCAATTAACCATTGGCCCATAAACTCCTGTGATAGCCCCATTCAATATCACCCTCCACTGTCTTGAACAAACAGGAAACTGAAAAAACACCGTACTCCACATCAATTCTCTCCACCACTCTAGTATCCCACATCAACAAAATCCCCCTTGCCGCCCCACACGCATCTAGATGGATCCACTCTACCCAACGGCTCCCCCAAATCTCCTTAATTTTCTCCCTCGAAACCTCCTTTAACTTAGTTTCTTGAAGACAGACCACATCCGCCTTCCATCCCTGAAGAAGAGATTTAACGACCATCCTCTTCTCCCTAGCATTCAATCATCCCACATTCCAACTAAGGATTTTAATCTTCATAGAAAGATAAAAGGTTAAGGGGGTGTTCCACTTTCCCTTCTTTTTTAAAAAGTTCTTTTTCTTCAATTTTCAAACTCAAATATAATGAAAATGAAAAATAATTTTTTAATTTTTTTTGCACTGTATAAAAGATCTCAATGAGATCTATCAAACAAGATCCATATTGGTAGAAAAATTATTTGCGTAAATATATGATTTTTGAGCTTGAAATTACCTTCTTTTTCTAAAAGTTACTTTTTACCAAAACCGGAACGCCACCTAACTCCTTCCACCCCTACGCTACCTCCCTCTCCCACCTTCTTACGACCCTCATAGTTAACAGAACTCTGGAACCTTTTTAATTCTCTAACTCCTTTGCTTACAGTGCTCCTCCCTTTTTTAACTTCCAATGTTGCCCCCTTTCTTCCACTTTTCTTCAATTTCCGAGAATAACTGCATAGTTCTATCTTCAAAACCATCAAAAGAAACACCCAAGAATTTACTGAAGCCATTAATTCTCTTCAGAACCCATTTAGAGACTTCTGCTTGAGACATTCCAGGTAATAGATTATCTCCCTCCTTCAATGCCCATTCAGGCTCCTTCACCGCCAACGGATTGGGCAACCCCTTACTCATTACCAGCCTGTCATCAACTAAATCATGCACCCACCCCAAATGATTTGAGTAACTCCTCCTCATTTGCAACATCCCACGCCAAACCCTCCCTCTGATCCAAACCGGGAAAAGGAACTATTTCCAGCCCCACAAAACTCGCACTCCCCCCCTCTACATCAGAAAACAACCCCTAGACACCCTGCCAAAACCCAAATCACCCCTTGAATAAACACCCCCATCATCGCAAGAATCTCCCACATCACCCACTTTATCTCTGGTACCCACCTGAAAATTCTCCACCAAAACAGACCTATTCAACACCGAAAACCCACTGTTTGACGAACAAGAGCCCTTTTCTTCCAAAAAAGAAAAAGAAGAAGGTGGAGAAGGAGAAGAGCGTTCAAAAATCATACACACCTCACTGCAGTCCACTGCTGCTTGAGAATATCCTCCATTGTCAACTTCTTTAGCGACGTCGAGAGAAAGTTTCGACGCAGAGGAAAACCGAGGTCTTTCATCGTTGCACAACCCAGAAAAATTCCTCTCTGAATCTGGCACTCCTTTATGACTTGGACCCTCACCTGGATCCCCTCTCAAAACCCACTTCTTATTTTTAATCTCTACCAACTTGGTCTGGACTGGTCTTTTAAATAGAAAGGCCCACTTAGAATCAGGCCCATTCTTTTTACTGATATGGGCTGATTTGAACCCTCCAACAGCTCCACTTTTGAAGCCCACTTTCACCTTAGCCTTAGGCCCACTCATACCAAGTCTAGGCCCATACCCACCACCATTACGCAATTCAAAATTAGAATGTTGTCCTGGTCTGTACCAACCCCACGCTGAACTCCACTCGCAACACTCGCGTAACCTCCACGCTTCTTCTTTGTCCTTCCTCCCACCATAGCACTGCCTTCTGATCTTTTAACAGCCACCCCCTTACCACCATTAACAACCCCAAACCAGTTTGAAACAAAACTTTCGTACCCTTCTCAACCCATAGAGGTACTTCGAACAACCAGCCCCCCAAAGCAATCTTTACCGTCGTCGGAATAGAATCCAGTGACGCCCGAACAACAATCCTAGCCCAACGCAGATGTGTTCGCTGCCTTGTCTCATCGTCCACAAACAGAAATGCCCCGCAATAGTCACCAATTGCTCGGAACACTTCAAAATCCCAGAGCTGTAACGGAAGCCCTAGAATTTTCACCCACACCTCTGAGCTATCATCCCCCTTTTTGACACAACATTCGACAGGAGACCACCACTCCAGATCTACTCTTCTTCCTACAAAACACCAACTCCCCTTCAAGACCCGTGGAGGGATTCGACAAGGGCGTTCTCCTTTCAGATTTGAGAATATGTGGTTGCTGACTGATGGTTTCACGGAAATGGTAGACAAGTGGTGGAATAGTTATTCTATCATGGGGAAGCCGAATTATGTCCTGGCTAAGAAGCTGAAAATGTTGATAGAGGATCTACGAAAGTGGAACATTGAGGTCTTCGGGAGATTGGAGGCCCAAAAAGGAAAAGTTATTGAGTCTATTTGATTTTGAGATGCGAAGGAACAAGTTTGTGTTTTGAGGGATGATGAGAAGTTGTTAAGAGAAAATGCTAAAGAAGAGTTTGTAAAAATTGCCAAGTTTGAAGAAATAAGTTGGGGACAAAAGTCTAGAAACTTGTGGTTGAAAGAGGGAGAGAGAAATACTCGATTCTTTCATAGGATAACAAATTGCAATCGGAGGAGGAACTTTATTGGGAAGATTAAAATTGGGGATAGAACTTTGGAGAAGGATGACGAGATTATAGCAGCGTGGCCAACTTCTATGCCAGTTTGTTTAGGGAGGAGGGGCAGAGTCGACCCCGAGTTGATGATTTGGAGTTCGATGCTATTTCGGCTGAGGAGGCTTCATGGCTGGAAAGACCGTTTGATGAAACAGAAGTGTTAGATGCCTTAAAGTCTTTGAATGGGGACAAAGCGCCTGGTCCGGATGGTATGTCTTTGGCTTTCTTTCAACGTTGTTGGGGAGTGGTGGGAGAAGTGTTGGGTGTGTTCCACCATTTTTGGAGGTTTGGAGAATTTGAAAGGAGTTTGAATGCTTATTTTGTAGCTTTGATTCCGAAAAAGGGAGGAGCGGAAGACATTAAGGATTTTAGACCTATCAGTTTACTCGGCGGAGCTTACAAATTGTTGGCTAAAGTGCTAGCAATTCTTTTGAAGAAGGTGGTGGGCAAGGTTGTTTCGGAGTCTCAGAATGCTTTTGTTGAGGGGAGACAGATTCTTGATGCGGTGTTGGTAGCTAATGTGTGTGTAGACTCAAGATTGAAGAGTGGTACTCCAGGTATTATTTGCAAGCTAGATATTGAGAAGGCATATGATCATGTTAATTGGGATTTTTTGATTTACATTATCCAATGGATGGGCTTTGGAGAGTTGTGGGGGAAATGGATAAAATTTTGCATCTTTTCTGTCAGTTTGTCTGTGTTGGTGAATGAGACTCCTGTAGGTTTTTTCAAACTTCTAGAGGTCTTCGTCAGGGTGATCCTCTCTCCCCGCTTCTTTTTATTTTTGTCATGGAAGTGTTCAGTCGGTTGATTCAGAAAGCAGTTGAGGGTGGATTCTTAAATGGTTTTGAGGTGGGTCAGATCAATGGTATGGGGTTGATGGTCTCTCATATTCTTTACGCCAATGATACTGTTGTTTTGTGATGCGGATCCGACGCAGGTGGGATATCTTCGGTGTGTCCTGTTATGCTTCGAGGCTATTTCCGGTCTGAAGGTGAATTTGGGCAAATCGGAGATGATTCCGATTGGTGTGGTTGAAGACATAGGGGATATTGCTTAGGTGTTGGGCTGTAAGGTGGCGGCACTTCCGGTGTCATATTTGGGATTGCCGTTGGGTTCTTCTTACAAAGCAAAGGTAGTGTGGGATTCAGTTGAAGAAAGATTTCAGAAGAGGTTGGCAAGTTGGAAGCGGCAATACATTCCAAAAGGTGGTTGAGTGACCTTAATCAAAAATACGTTTTCTAGCTTGCCCATTTATTTTGTCTCTTTTTGTCATTTTGGCTTCTGTGGCTAAGAGATTAGAGAAAATACAAAGAGACTTTCTGTGGAGTGGTGTAGGGGAAAAGTTTAAATACCATCTAGTTGAGTGGGACAAGGTTTGTGCTCCCATGAGAGGGCAGTTTGGGTGTGAGGAGGTTAAAGTTGTTCAATCAAGCCTTGTTGGGCAAATGGCTTTGGAGATTTGCTTGTGAAAGG
>JAOTQK010000020.1:10455646-10472386 GCA_025642025.1 Rhododendron ferrugineum
TGTCTTTCTTCTTGGTCCATCTCACCACTATTACACTCCAAAGTGTGCTCTTTCAAGAGCTACTGTTTACAAGACGCCAATTGGGGATCTACCTATCGATCTAGAAGGTATTGCATCTTATCTTCAATTGATTATTATTATTTTGCTCTTCCATTTTTTCTTTGTTGTGAGAAGAGGACTCGAGAATCAACAATTTGACGTCATTAGAGCTGCTGAGTTTCAGTGTTCTGCTCATCTTCAGTTTGTTTGCTGGAAAGTTAGCAGAAATGGAGAAACTAGGCATAGGAAGAATGTTTTTATAGAGCATTGTTATGGCAGTACTTTCCTAAGTTTTGGGGCTTTTGGGGGATGACTTGGGGCATTCGGCATCGGGTGGGCTCAAATAGACTTCATGAAGCTCTCAGATTGGTCGGTACGATTTACCATCCGAAATTGAGTTATCTAAGTATTAGTGGGCACAAGTAAGATGTTTACGGCACTTGTTAGGATTGTTGCTGGTTGGGTTTCTCAAATTTGGTCGGATAATAAATGTATACTAGTATTTGATATGGAAAAAGGTCTTAAAAGGAATTGATTTTGTGTTATGCTTAACATGAAGACCTTTTTATAGCTGTTGTAAAGTTATAATGTATTGAATTTTTTCATGGTCCGGCCCAAATTGTCTTGTTCTTATACCTGGAAAGAATCCGTGTTGGCATTGTATGTTGAATTGTTTGCAAATGTTATTCAGTTTGCTGGATCAAAAAGGTACTGCCAGGTAGATAATTTGTTTGATAACTTAGTTGCTGAATTTCACTGTGTTCCCTGAAAAGTGCTTAGAACAACTTGTTCATCACTAGTTGCGGAAGACACAAATATCTCAATGACTTATGATAGGAGCACATGCTAACGTGGTATTATCAGTCGGTTGATTCAGAAAGCAGTTAAGGGTGGATTCTTACATGGGTTTGAGGTGGGTCAGGTCAATGGTATGGGGTTGATGGTCTCTCATATTCTCTACGTTGATGATACTTTGTTGTTTTGTGATGCGGATCCGACGCAGGTGGGATACCTTCGGTGTGTCCTGTTATGCTTCGAGGCTGTTTCCGGTCTCAAGGTGAATTTGGGCAAATCGGAGATGATTCCGATTGGTGTGGTTGAAGACATAGGGGATATTGCTCAGGTGTTGGGCTGTAAGGTGGCGGCACTTCTGGTGTCGTTTTTGGGATTGTCGTTGGGTTCTTCTTACAAAGCAAAGGCAGTGTGGGATTCAGTTGAAGAAAGATTTCAGAAGAGGTTGACAAGTTGGAAGCGGCAATACATTCCAAAAGGTGGTCGAGTGAATCAAAAATACGTTTTCTAGCTTGCCCATTTATTTTATCTCTTTTTGTCATTCCGGCTTCTGTGGCTAAGAGATTAGAGAAAATACAAAGAGACTTTCTGTGGAGTGACGTAGGGGAAGAGTTTAAATACTTTCTAGTTGAGTGGGACAAGGTTTGTGCTCCCATGAGAGAGGGCGGTTTGGGTGTGAGGAGGTTAAAGTTGTTCAATCAAGCCTTGTTGGGCAAATGACTTTGGAGATTTGTTTGTGAAAGGGAAAGATGGTGGAGAAAGATAATAGTGGCAAAGTATGGATGTGGATGGGGAGAGTGGGCTTCCCTTGATGTGAGGACCCCTTATGGTGTGGCGCTTTGGAGGGGCATTATGAATGGGTGGGAGGCTTTTGGTAAGAATACTCGTATGGCGGTTGGTGATGGGCGTAGAGTGAAGTTTTGGGAGCATGTATGGTGTGGGGATGCATGTTTGAAGGAAACTTTTCCGGATATTTATCTTTTAGCTTGCGACAGAGATGCGAAAGTTTGTGATTACCTCCATGTCCTCAATGGTGTTACTGTTTGGGATATCCGCTTGCGTAGAGATGTGCGTGTACAGGAGGAGGCTGCTTTGATGGTGTTGCTCTCTAGAGTGTATGATGTACGGGGGTTCGGAGAAGGGGAGGATGAGATGTGGTGGAATCTATTCTCATCTGGAGCCTTTCAGGTGAATTCCTTTTATCATGCTTTATGTCGGAGGGGTAATCCCTCCTTTCCTTGGCAAGCTATTTGGAAAACAGTGGCTCCGCTTAGAGTGAGTTTCTTTGTTTGGTGCGCGGCACAAGGCAAGATTCTTACTATCGATAATTTGATTCGGAGAAGGAGAATCTTGGTAAATTGGTGTTGTATGTGCAAGAGGGATGCAGAGATAGTCAATCACCTCCTCTTTCATTGCCCGGTGGCGTGGGAGCTTTGGTCCTCGATATTCTCTTGGTTTGGGATACAATGGGTTGTTTCAAGTAGTGTCATGGAACTCTTAATTGCTTGGAATGGGACCAAAGTGGGAAAAAGAAGGAAGCGTGTTTGGGTTATGATCCCTCTTTGTTTGATGTGGGTGATTTGGCGTGAAAGAAATTCGAGATGCTTTGAAGGGGTTGAAAAGCCTTTATCTAGAATTAAAAGTTTTTTGTTAAATAGCTTGTATATTTGGGACAAGTATGATTGTTCTCCATCTCTTGACCAATTTTTTAGATTGGTTTGAGCTTTTTCAGTCGAATAGGAGTGCAAGTGTATAGGGTCTTTTTGTCTTGTGGCCTTCAATTGTATATGGGCGGCATTCTCTTAATGCCCTTTTGGTAATATAATCTTTTACTTATCAAAAAAAAAAACTCCCCTTCAAGACCCGTTGAGCTTCCTCCACCGACGGCAACGCGAATAAAAAGGAACGACCTCCCAAATCTGAAACCTGAACCCCCGCAGTCACCTTCCAAGATTTCTGGGCCCACCGTTGAATTTCCATGGCCGACGGCAACACCAGAGCCCCTTTCTCCATTCTACCCTCCAAACACCTCCCAAGAAAACTCTCAATTTTTTGCGTAGAACCCACCCTCGCATCCACATCACAGCCCCTCCGTTTTCTTTTATTCTCCACTGCCACCGTATTCTCTGGCTAGCCACCAATTTTCGCAACATCCAAGAAGGATCTGCCATCGACTATCCCTCCTGGCCGCCTCCAGCCACAGAATGCCCAAAACTTCCTAGAGATATCCACCCACCCTCCGCTTCCACCCAACTCCGGCACAAACACCTGCCACACTCTCCCATCATCTCTTACTTCCACCTTCAGAAGAAAACCCTTTTCCGTAACGAGTCGATGCACCTGTACTTTTTTGGCGAAACCCCCATAGCTGCGCACGAGGTCCTTATCATACCCTGAGGATGCATCCTCAAGGATTAAGCACAGCCATAGCAGTTCGATTTTGGTGACCCTCAAGTCTCTACGATCCCCCAATCCTCGTTCCACTAGCCCAAATCTCAAACGATTTCCTTCCCCGTCATCCACCAGTTCCAGGGATTTGGAGCCTACCTGAACCAGTGATTTCCGACACCTATCTATCATCTCGATTCAGAAGTTAGGAGTTTGAAGCCATGAGAGAGAGAGAGAGAGAGAGAGAGGATAATCATCCCGTATTGGGAGGTTTTTGTCCGTTGCATACTGCATACAGATGATCTTTGTTGGTAGGCACATATGGCTATAATATTGGTGGTGGTGGTGGTAGGTTTTCATGTAGATAGAGATGGCATTATGGCAATGTGACTTGGTCTTCTTGCAGAAGAAAATAAATATATGTGGTGACGGAAGGTCTGGTGGTGGGTCGCTTCTAGAGAGAAAATAGATGGATAGGGTGTTTCTGTAGCGGTGAAGTAGCTGTTTTGGTAATTCAGTTTTTGGAGGAGGGATGCTTTATCTGCCTAAGATCATATGTTAACTTTGTTATGTCGGTTATCTAAGACTAAACAGGATGCGAAGGAAGGGTGACATTCAATATTGATTTGAAGTGTAAGGTTTTGACTGTCACGATTAGAAGAAGTTTGAGGTGACGTGTAAGGGTGCAAAATGTAGTTTGCCATATTGCATATTAATTTTCTTTCTCCTCGTTGGACTGGTGGAAGTATTGTCAATGTCCACATGCTTGCATGTTTTATGTAAACCGTACATAATTTGTTCCTAGTTGTGCTTATTTTCTATTCACTGAAAACCTGTGAGTGCAAATATTAGCAGGACTTTTGTTGTTTTTGGGTGAATTTTGTTCTTTTTTCATTTGTTGCTCCTTCCCTCTCAAATTGCTAGTCCATCTTCCATTTTGTGATGTTCCAAGTTGTTAGTCCACTTCAAAAAATCAGGATAATGTCCAAGTTTTCCATATACTAATGGCTGTAAAGGGATTCAAAAGGGTGAATAAAGAGGCAATTTTGAAAGTTAATGTCTTTTACAGTATATTTGAATGGAATGTGCACATGGTTCCTTGAAAAGTTGGAATTCCCTAGAGGGACTATCATATGTGATGGGGGTGGGGGAGTAATTAATTTTTTTTGCATACTATTCTCTAGTTTTGTATGCAATTTGATAAGTCTTTTTCAGGTATTTCTGGAAGTATTGATATTGGGAAGAAGAAAATCCTGCTTTTGAAGGGAAAAGAGAAAGAAATTTCTCATGTAAGCCTTTTCATTTCTTGGAGCCTCCCCTCCCTCCATTAGTTTGTATTCCTGCTAGATTCTCTTCACCCCTTTACATGTGTGGGGTGGTTTGATCCATGGAATCTATTTGAATAGCTGCGTGAACTGTTTTTGGGTGTGTATGGGTGCACTTCAATGGTAAAATATACTCAGTAATAAATTAGTAGTGGTCGAAAATAAGGTTACGAAGGAGATTGCGGTGGTTTTCTTGATCACACAATATTATTGTATGAGGTGTCCTGGTTTAATTGAAGTAGATTCCCTTTCTGCATTATCGCCAAAAGCTACCATGCAACACGCCCCTGTAGCATATCACCATCTTGGCTTGCATAACTTTCAGCAAATGAGTTCCACTGGTGGTGGGACGTTAATGACCATTTCCATGTCGCCACTTGTTTGCATGCATGCTTGCAATGTTTTCACTCTATTGCTTAATTGAACTTTATGTCGAACGGTTCGTCCATATACTTTTATTCCCAAAGGCGAGGAGAATATTTATCATTCATTGGAAATCCACTTGTCTGGAAAGGTTAATACTATAGTAGCTGATGACCTATGAAGAATGAAGAGCAACACTTGTTCTTCGGAGTGATAAGGGAACTAGTGGGCATAGGGTTTCAAGCGGACCATCTGCTCATTCGTTTCAAGGAGAAAGAAAAATTGCTCTGTTCTACGTCATGAAAGCCCAGTGCTTTGAGCTTCAAAAGAAAATAAATTCATTCCAGATTGGAAAATGATTGAGGCCAACGATGCGGATTGGAGAAAAAGAGATTCCCCAAGTGCTGGGGCAAAAAGATCCATTCAGTGTATGGATCTGACTTCTTCAAATGGTCCTTTGACTTTCTTTTTAAGGGAATGAAATAAATCAGGTTCTTTTCCGTCCGATCCCTTTTCTAGCCTATCCTGATCAAGTGAGGATACAGTATGATTGGCTCGTGAGGAAACCAAGCCCATAGGTTATTGATCTTTTTCACTAAGCTGTCAAGAAGAAAGCTCCCAGAGCTAATACATTCTGTCCTGATATTATTGACCTGAGGAAGGAAATCTGCGATTAAGTCAACTTCGATGAAAGTGTTTTCCTTTTCCTTGGCCGATGTAAAATGGATATTAAAATCTTTGCACTTCATTTTTGGTTAAAATAAGTTGCTTTTAGTTCAACAAAGAATTAGTCATCGCCCTTGTAGCTTTGGTCCTTATTCGAGACAGATGTTGACAATTTGCCTAGATACTTCAATCTTTTTGAAAGTTCTGTTGCCTGTTTCTGGTGTTCAACAGGAACTTACCTTTGAATTGGACCAGAAGTATATACTATTCTACTACTATTAGCACTTTGCTGGCTTTCTTTTCTTGGACATCTTTGTATTACCAAATCCTCTCAACTGCCACTCCTGTCTCATTCTGCCATTACCACTGCCAGAATTTCATTGTGGTGGTTTTTGGTACGAGTGATACAAGGAGAAATGAAGTATGAATTTAAGGTGTGAGAATTACGAGAAAATCCTCTCGGTGAGCTCCTTCTGTGGGTCAAAGGGGAAAAACTAATTAGGTTGTATGCCTTCTACTTGTTAGTTGGCAGTCAATTATATATCGAGATGATGCATGTGTTCGGGATTAAGTGAAGATTACCAAGCATGTGGACCTTTTACACTAAATATTCTTGATGTGGCAGAATCAAGGTGATCTAAGCTGTAGCTGACGCAAAATGGAATCATAAGTTGAAGAAGGTTCCAATCCAAAAAGTCTTGCTTGCTAGGAAAGTAGTTTTATCTTCCTTATCGAAGTAGGAATTGGGAACAGCATGCAGCAGTGGTTTGCAGGGATGAAGCTGTGGCCATTGGCGAGGAACAAGCCTACCCACTGGCTGTTTCATAAATTACGACAGAATACCATTACGTTTTGCAGTGTTTGGTGAGTAGCATCTCCATCTATATGAGGTGACTTGGGGGAAGAAGAGGAATACGGGTCATGTTATTTCTGGTTAAAAGTGGGACAATTATGTGCACTTTCAGGATTGGTTTTGTCTATCTCTAGGGTTTTGTGCATTCCTGATGCTCTGGATTTTGAATGAAGGAGTAAAGGTAATGAGCACCGAAAAATTGAATCGGATCTCTAGGCACGCCCTCTCTATGCCTTCCGGCTTTGATTTGGGGGCAAGGTTCCACGTCATAACATCCCTTGAGTTCCTTGATTTTTTTGAGGTATAGGGGGCCACTATGTAAGTGATAAAAACTTTCTTAGAGCAGCCGCATTGTGCATATACTGCCAAAGGTGAGGTCGGGCTCCAGTTCTCCCACGGCTGTACCCGCATTGATTGGGGATTACCCGAGTACTGTTATTATCATCTATTTCTGCCTGTACTCGTAAGGGAACAGGTTGGGGCTAGATACCGCTTAAGTCTACACCATTGCCATCTCTAATTTGGACAAAGGTCTGAACTTGATAATCTTCTGTATGCAAGCTTTGTTTTAGAATCAGAATAATTGGTAACTTTGTCATGCTGTTACATGCCATACTGAATTTACGATTTTGCCACCCCTTGCATATGTTTTAAAGGGTGCACATCTGTCGGCATGTTTCTTTAGGAGGTATGATTTCTCTGATGCTCATCCAAAAAATGTTATTTCTTGGCTGAGGTTTGCACTCCTTTTACAGGTGTCTGGTGCAATGTCATTGCAGCAGAGTGCAACATCTGTTAAAAATTCACTCGGCTCAAGTTCTTTTAAACAGAACCAGACGCGTGAAGGTAGTGGAAGGATGATCAGAAGCATACTTCTAAACAAGGATGCACGGCAAACCCAATCATCACCTGTGGCCCATTCTGAACAGCAAATGCACACCTTGAATCTGGAAAAGGACAAGAGACCTCCTCGACCACCTAATGTACAGTTGTTTGTGAAGGATGCAAATGGGGCACTGGTAGATAAGTTCACTGGGAATGATTTGCATGGTTTGTCCAGTGAGAAGCAGGAGAGACGTACAAGGAACAAGGATAGGCCTGATCGTGGTGTTTGGACTCCTCTTCGCCGTTCAGATGGATCACATGCGAGTGATGAGTCTTTACCGTCTTGTACTTCCCAATCTACTCAGTTACGACCAGATTCTGTAGAAGGTGGGTCCATTACTAAGCTGAAGTAGTCCCGGACATAAGTAACATGATATTGAGTGGGAAGCCCTTCCTACCCCCACCTTATTATTGCCTCCCTCTATTGTCTCCTTTTCTATGAACGTACAATGCCTCACAAACTGGAAAATAAGTTGATGGAATGCTACTACTCTTTCTTATTTATTTAGGAGTATTTATTTAGACATCAGTTGTGATTTTTGTGTGTAAATGTTTTTCAGGAAGTTCTGGAGAGCTGAAAAGTGACATGTCAAATGCAAGGATCGGGGATGTCAAAGCTGTTGGAAGTGGACGCAGTGGCTACCCCTTGCTAGATAATGGTCAGTTCTGCCGATAGGAATCTGAATACATACCTATATACATACATAAAAACATTTTTTTTGATATACATATATGCTGTAGATATATACACTTAGATACACATGTCGTCAAATACTTCCCCTCTTGCGGATAAAAAAAGAAAAGAAGCTTCCCCTCCTTGTACCCTTCTGGTCTTCTGATTTGCATATATCAACTTATGCAGGTTCCCATAAACACAGCGGGCGCCGGGGGATAACACATAATTTGAAAGATGCAGATGGCTCTTTTATCATAGGCGAGGGAAGACCCTTGAAGAGAGGAGGTTCCTCCAATTATGGTTCCCATGAGGTACTTGCAGTATAAATTTGGTGAAATATCAGTTCTCTGTTGGGTCATTATCTTGAACCTCTAGGGTACATTACTTTGTGAATGCAGAAACAAGTTTGGGTTCAGAAGTCAAGTGCTGGTTCTTAGTGGCTTTTGTTGACAGGTAAGCTTATTCCTGTTATTTTTGCCATCTGGGTATCTTCTTCCGTACCACATATCAATTATATATCATAGTTTTTTACTGAATGAATGAATGCTAGAAAGCTCAGTTGGTTGGTGACTTAGTTCTTAGTTGGATACATTGACTGATGGAATAGGCTTCCATATATCAGTCTATGAATCTGATCATGTTAGCCAATTACCCCTTGCGGTGACCAGTGTGCTTAATGACAATATGGTGGAATTATGATGAAAGGACGGCAGTGGGCCGTCACCCTTTTTACATCAGAGGTATTGAAAGCCCACCAAGGGAATCACAAAAATCTACCTTCCACAAAAAAAATTAAAGACTTTAAAGTTGTGGATTTGTCTCTTGAAAGTTGCCACATTACATATGATAGGAGTCACGTTCCAAGTCTTCATCACCCTATTCAAATTATGCAGAGATACATCACAGCCTATTCCACCTTCCAAAAGCCAGCATTGGTCTTTGTGGGGACCAATGTTATGACTAAACTTTGTGGTGACCAATGGGGAGGCGACTTAGGACTGATGGTTTTAAGATATCATTTGAGGTGTGAAACACAACTTTCTTGTGATGTTGAGTCCCTTTCTGTTGGGCTTATTGTTGAATTTATGTCCTTGTTAAACTTTGGTGGCTAGATACTCTTATCCTTGTTTTAGCTGCCCCCATGAGTTTGGAATTGTTTGAGAGAGAAGATAAAAAGTGATTAGGGTGTTTTAACCCTAACACAATAACTCATTATTTATATTATGAGATACTTCACCACAAGACTAAACTAACCAATGTGGGACAAACCACTAAACAATACTAACCAATGTGGGACAAACCACTAAACAATACTTAACACTCCCCCTCAAGCTGGAGAATAAATATCACAAAATCCCAAATTGTTACATAACAACTCTAAGCGTGGTTTAAACAATGGTTTGGTGAAGCTATCAGTCTACTAACTGAGCTCCTGTAGACATGAAGGGAGTAGCCAACACACCACCATCTATCTTTTCTCCAACAATCTGACAATCTACTTCGATATGTTTGGTTCTCTCATGAAATACCGAATTGGAAGCGATATGTATTGCTGCCTGATTATCACAAGACATAGGGATGGGTAACTGCACAGTAGTGTGAGCCATGGCTCGATTCTGCTTCTGCGCTAGATCTTGCTTTGCAACAACTGTTTGTTTCTTGCTCTTCCAGGTAACTAGATTGCCACCAATAAAAGTACAATACCCAGTTGTCGAAGACTATCAGATGGTGATCTTGCTCAATCGGCATTAGTGAAGGCCTCAACACGCAGATGACTATTAGAACGGTAAAATAGACCACGTCCAGGATGAGTTAAGATGCTTAACAATATGAAGACAAGCTTCCCAATGTGGAAGACAAGAAGCTGACATAAACTGACTTACCATACTAACATAAAATGAGATATCAGGACGTGTATTGGTAAGATAATTCAAGTTGCCAATTAAGCGGCGATACTAGTTCGGATGAGGAAATAGTTCAACTTGCGAACTAAGCGGCGATACCGGTCCAGATGAGGAAATATCTCCCCCTCATCAACACAAAGTTTGACATTTGGATCCATAGGAGTTTCCACAGGCTTCTCTCCTAGCGGCGATACCGGTCCAGATGAGGAAATATCTCCCCCTCATCAACACAAAGTTTGACATTTGGATCCATAGGAGTTTCCACAGGCTTCTCTCCTACCTCAATACCCAAGAAATACTGCAACTTACCCAAGTCTTTGGTGTGCAACTAACGTTGTAAGAACTGTTTCAACTTATCAATACCTTTTTGATCAACTCCAGTAATGGTGATATCATCTACATAAACAATCAACGCTATTTCCCCCGATCCGACTAAATAGAGAAGACAGAATGATCAGAATGAGAGCGGCGCACACCAAACTGTAACACAGCATCACTAAACCTTCCAAACCAAGCTCGAGGTGACTATTTGAGACCATAGAGAGCTTTGCGAAGATGAAACACTTAAGCACGCTCCCCCTGAGTAACAAACCCCGGAGGTTGGCGGCAAGAGAAGTAAGAACTCAAACAGAGGTAATCTTGGCAACTGGATAAAAGGTCTCGGCTTAATCAACCCCAGACGTTTGCGTGTAGCCTTTGGCCACAAGGCATGCCTTATACCACTGGACAGTTTCATCCAGATTATATTTGACCGTAAAATCCCACCGACAACCAACAATCGACTTTCCTAGTGAAAGTGCCATTTTCATGGAGAGTTCCTCTTCTGCTAGGAAAGTCTACCGTTGTTGTCGGTGGGTCTTTACAGTCAAATATAATCTGGATGGTATTGTCGAGCGGTACAAGGCACGCCTTGTGGCCAAAAGCGACACACAAACGTATGGGGTTGATTAAGTCGAGAACTTTTCTCCAGTCGCCAAGATTGCCCCTGTTTGAGTTCTTATTTCTCTTGTCGCCAACCTCGGTTGGCCCTTGTTTCAATTGGATGTCAAGAAAGCTTTCTTACACAGTGATTTGCTCAAGGAAGTCTATATGGAGCAACCTCCGGGGTTTGTTACTCAGGGAAACCATGAAGATCATATCAATGCTCCACTGTATGACTTGTCCTTTCACAATTCGTACACAGCCACCTCCCCTGATGGGTGACCCACACGACTAAATTCTCGGCCACCAAAACCACAAATGTACCAAGAACCATGGTCCTGACCGCAGTCACGACTAGAAACAATGAAGGAAGAACTCTTGACCATTTTTAATAAACCAACGCACAATGTGTAATCGGAACCGGACAACCAACAAAACACCAACTATGAATAGTGGAGGAAACAACCAACCCAATAAACAACTACAACCAATCGCCCCGCACTTCGTGCATCAACTCGCATCAACAATGAACTACAACAAAACATACCACTGCAAACTATGGTACCCATCTGAACACAACCAACTGATTCCGACATGATAATTGAGCAATAACCAACAACCAACTCCATATATGGACCAAAATAAGGAAGATATCACAGCACCAGACCCAGTGATTTAAATACGCGAGGCGACAAAGCCCTCATTGAAGCGAGGAGAGGCGAGCGCCTCATTCAACCGAGGCAAGCATTTAAAAAAATATTAAAAATATTAAAATTATAAATATTTTAATGTTTTTGTATAACTGTTTCGTTAATAATTTGAGGGGGTTAACTGTTATGCTAATAAATAACATCACCATATTGCAAAATACAATTTTTATGGGGCCAAAATATAATTTTTAAAGGGGTAAAAATTGT
Source organism: Rhododendron ferrugineum (assembly GCA_025642025.1). Taxonomy (NCBI): domain Eukaryota; kingdom Viridiplantae; phylum Streptophyta; class Magnoliopsida; order Ericales; family Ericaceae; genus Rhododendron; species Rhododendron ferrugineum. The sequence continues at coordinate 10,467,376 of JAOTQK010000020.1, forward strand.
TATTTTTCATCAGATCTACCTATTTTTTTACCTCTGACCCTAAATCCAACCACTCAGCCCTCAATCTCACTCGAAACCTGTTCAAACTGGTTTTCGATCTACCAGTTGCTGATTTTGCGTCGATTTGCAGCACTACAGTTGACTTTGAGTAGTTTTCATCTGGACCGAGTTAATTTTGAGTGAAATCGGAAGGACCCAGACAAGTTTGAGCACAATTGAAGTTCGTCGGTGGTCGGAAATTACTTTCCGGTTGACGGTGAGGGTGGAAAGAGGTCAGTGGGTGTTAGACTGTTAGGTTTCAATGGGTTTCGATCGCCGATGAGGGCTGTGCAGGCGCCGACGAGGGTCAACGGTGACTGGGTATGAGGTTTCGAGGATTGAAAGTGGTTGGCGGTGGATGGGTGTTTGGTTTCAAGGGTTTCAGACGCCAGCAAGGGCTGTACAGGCGCCGACGAGGATCGACGAAGGTTCCTCGAAGGCTGGGTGTGGGGTTTTGGCGCCTAGTCGAGCATTTAAGGCGCCTCATGCCTCACACCTAGGCGACTCGAAGCAAGACTAGTCGCCCGCCTCACCCAACCTCGCCTCGCCTCACACCTGTGAGGCGTCATAGGCTCGCCTCACCCATCGCCTCGCCTAGGCGCGATTTTTCAATCACTGACCTGACCATGGCTTGCAACCAGAAGCCAAACTGGAGATTGCAAAGCAGCAGATTGCGTGATAGCGAATAGCAAATCTAAACAGAGAGCAACTTCAAACAACATGGAACAGACTTACAGCGCATTACAGATAACCTTAGAACCAGATATCGTTATAGAAAACAAAGATCATTTGCAGCAATCGCACCTAGGAAACAGATAGCCAACACAATGAGTCGCAAACACAGATCGCGATTAACAACCAGGAGATTTAGAACCTTTCCTAAATTGATTAGGGCTTCTTCGATCTCAACCCAGATGATTTCACAATCAAACAGATGCGATTCAGATGATTTCGAACACGATAAAGATGATTTCCAACTGCAAAATGGGGTTGCGAGCTGCTATTGTGGGTTTGTGAACTTCGAATGGGGTTTTCAAACTCCAGAAAGACCTTTTGAACATCGAATCAGGAGTTTCAGACTACGAAATGGATTTTCGAACATCGATTGGTGGGTTTCGAACTTCGAATCATGATTTTGGAACTTTGAACATGATTTCTAAACTAGATTAAAGGGGTTTCGAGCTCTGATTTAGGGTTTCATAGGGTTTTTGTATAGGGTTTAGGGTTTTGTACCGAGATTAGGGTTTAGAAGGTCAATGACGACAATGGTGGGTGACAGCGTTGGTCTGGGATGATGGTGGGCAGTGGCGGTGGTGGTTATGTTGGTGGATTAGGTTTAGTATGTAGCTCTGATACCATGTTTGAGAGAAAAGATAAAAGTGATTTTAGGGTGTTCATTAACCCTAACACAAATACTCATTTATATTATGATATACTTCACTACAAGACTGAACTAACCAATGTGGGACAAACCTCTAAACAATAGTACCAGGAATTTTAGCAGCCGGTGATGGTAAAAGAAATATTTTTTCTGTTCTTCCTAGGAGGGAGTTCTTTTTTTCCCACACTGCCAAACATTCTTGCATTTATATATGGACTAGTAATTTCAGCAGGAGGACTGCTAGAAACTTGTAATGTGAAACTGGAATATTCGAATGCTTGCTTAGACAAATTAAAAAGTTGTTCAGGGAGAACAACAAATTCACCTACTCTGGTGTGGAATTCTTCCTTCGCGATCCTTAGTGGGCACAGATTTAACCTTGTTAATGAAATCAGTAAAAATGTCTTCTTTCCCTTTTCTTTTCAAGCTTACGGAAGAAGAAATGGCATAAGAAGGTTTTTTATTTCTCTTTTTCGTTGTTGAATATACTTTCCAGCATATTCAATAAAAAAAACATCACAAATGTTTTAAAATGGACAAAGTAATTGTGCTTTACAAGTGATCCTAATCCAAAACTGATGCAACACATATTAACCACATAATTATTTAGCAGCCCCATCTGCCTGTGAGACTCCCTTAACAGAAAAGTAAACATCAGTGCAAGTACAAAATGCCTTTTATATTCAGCTGCAACTCCGTAATATGAGACCTGAGTAGAAATGCGGCAAATGATTTATTAAGCTGAAGCCCTTGTTTTTAGTTCAAGTGGATAAATGTCAATATTTGGGCACTACTTTCATATTGCATTTTGTTGATTTAAGAAACTATACATTTTGTGTACCCTTATATGTGTAAAGTTGTTGAAAGATGCTTTTATGTATGGTGGTAATCTTATAGCTGTCTTGTTCAGTGATTTCCAGTGAAATTCTTGGTCTTACCAAGTCGGAGTACCACATCCTAGTGGCCGGAGGCTCTTTTTTGCTAAATGGATAATCAGGTGTTAGCAAAGTTTGAGCAAAACGGGTATCTTCTGGAGGACCTCAAAGGAACTTCGTATACCACTAATGATGCAAGATAATTCATGCGACTGTTCAATGGGATGAAGAAATATGGATCCTACTTAATCAAAGATGGCCAGAAAATGAGCCAAGAGGAATAGCGATGGGGAGATATTTTCATGCTACAGGCATATGTAACACCACAATTTTCATAAGGGCGTCCCTTTAACGGGGTTCTGCTCAAAGGAAGGGGAGTTATGATATCCTCCTATCGCCATTGACTCAGCTGGCCATCGAGATATTTTAGGATTGTAGGTGGGTTTCTTGTTTTGTGTTTTAAAACTGTAAATAAACGCCTGGAATAGATCATATTACCCAGGTTATGTAAGTGGGCTCTGTGTAATTGGTCTTTTGGGTTTGAGTGTAAAATACCCGATGTACAATGCTGGGAGTGAGTGCTTTTGGCTCCGCAGTTTGTCTTTAGTAGACGGCAAATACAGAGTGGAGTTCCTTTGAAAGAGGTGAGAATTGGACTTTAGAGTCAGTTGAAACTGATGATATTGCTTTTGGTGTGTGGTGGTGGTGGAGTTGAAACTGATGATATTGCTTTTGGTGTGTGGTGGTGGTGGATGAGGCTGAAATGGACTTGCATTGTGTTCTATGTCCTTGGCTGATTCAACTTACTCTAAATCCGGATTGTTTTTTTTTTCTTCTGTTTTTTGAACTATTTATGTGCTACCATGAGGCTGAGGAGAAGGGGTATTGGTAGTTGGGGAGTGACAGTGATAGCGAGGGAGGGGTATTGGTAATTGCTTTATTTTTTACAGATGAAGAGATGATGTAATGAACTCACATTGACAACGGCATCCAAGAGTGCGAATACAAAAGAGGAGTAAAAATTCATCAATACAAATTTCCTGAATTTCCGATTTACAGAAAAAAAACAAATTTCTTCCTTGTAAAGAAGAAAAGGTCAAAACAAAAAAAAGAAACAAATTGGATGGTCCAAGACTTGTCAAAAACGTACAAAAACTGGGGGCCTCCCGGCCTCACTTAGCATACTGCTTTTGTGGGGTCATGTCTTCCTCAGGATCTGGTGCAGCTCTCCTCTCTTTTTCTGTTAGATTAGAAAATGGTTTTTCCATTCTATATTTTTATTTTTGTAAATGCATTATACTAGGATTTTTACAGTATTTTTTTTTAAAATTTCAAGATTTATTTTTAAATGCTTGTGTTGTGTTTAATTTTATGACTAGAAAATACAATTTTTTTACTGTATAAAAAAGTAAGGTGCAAAAATCATTTCCCTTTCTGTTTTCTGTTTATTCGGATTGTTTTAGCAATTGACTTTGGCTTTACTTTATACTCCCTCCGTCCCTTTATAAATGTCCAGTTTCGTAATTCTAACTTATTAAAAAGATATCATCATTATACATTTCACATCAATTTTTTTCTCCACTTTCCCTAATTACTTATCATTATTACATTTTTACTCACTAACTTTTCAAAATGGAATCTACTTTTAGGAACAAAGTAGACAATGCACCAACTTTTACCCACTAACTTTATAAAATGAACACTTATTAAGGGACAATCCAAAATAAAATACTAGAGTGTAAATAAGGGACGAAGGGAGTATTTTTCACTTGTATTCTTTTTTTTATTCGTGTAAATTTTACTATGTTATTTTATTAGTTGATAACCTAGAGGAAAATAATGATATATATATATATATATACACACACACACACTGGTTCTCCTAAAGGATCCCTTATGGCCTTACCGTGAGGACCTCCTCTTTCCCGATCGAATTGCGACGATCCGAGCCGCTCAATGTGTTCAGAACGTGATTTTAAGGGTATCCGCGAGAAATCGCCCAAAAAAATGATTGGAAAGGGCTTGATCCGAACAGTTTTGCATAAAATGCATTTATAGTGTTTTTATGAAAACTGCTCGGATTAAATTCTTCCCGGTCATTTTTTTGGGCGGTTTCCAGCGAGTACCCTTAAAATCAAGTTCTGAACACATTGAGCGGCTCGGATCGTCGTAATTCAATCAGAAAATGGGAGGTCCGCACGGTAAGGCAGTAAGGGATCTCTTAGGAGAACCTGACTATATATATAGGGGAGTGATTTTGCCACTCTCCTTTGTGTCTATATAAGGTGATTTGTTTTGTAAGAGAATGAGAGTGATATTAACAAAAAAGTGTGACAAAATCAATTTTCTATATATATGTATTACAAAACAGATGGGTGTATGACCTATCGTGTATGACCTATCAAAAGACAAGTTGTTGCAATAGTTAGGATTTACTTGATCCAATAGTTGAGACTCATTCTATTCTTTTGAAAAAAATGCCTACATTTTCGGAGCATATTACACAATTGCCACCGTACTCTTTCCTCTTATAATACTTACATTCCCTAATATCTTTGCCAAGTTCTCCTATCCAGTCCAATTTTTTTTTTAGAAAATTAGAGGCCGATCCTCCTTTCTAGCCTTGGTATGATCCCAACCCTGAAATATTTTCCCGAAGCTGGATGGCTCGGGTATGTTGGATGATGGACGTTTCTGCCCTTCTCCGGGTTTACTA
>JAOTQK010000020.1:10475500-10490731 GCA_025642025.1 Rhododendron ferrugineum
GTATGTGCGTATGTGCGTATGTGTATATCTTGTGTTTTAGGTGTATTTTTGGAAAGTGGAAGTAATTAAGGATCGCTTTGTTCTTTTCAGCAAACGGGTGATCGGTGTAGGTTAACGTTTTTTCATTTAGTTTCAATTCGTAATGATTTGTGCATGAAATTGGAGTAATTTTTCCCTAGATCGGATCAGGAGGTGAATTGGCTTTTAGGGTTAAGCTTTTGGTCCTCGTTTTTAGGCAAATATAATTTTGGGGGTTTTTGGTTACATTGGGATGTTGATTTAGGAGACTAGTATCAGAGGCAATATAAGTACCATATGTTGAGAACTGAAATTGCTAAGGCTAATTGGACGGGATTGAGTGAGAGATTATGGGGCAATATAACTAACTACCATCTGTTTGGTCGCCTTTTGAATCTTGGTCGGAAACCGTAGAAAACAAATCAAAGTACAAGCAACTACGAAAACTAGAACAACCAACCTCCGGCTGCCGAAGAAGACCCTGGCCAATACATGTGGCCTGCTTGATGAACGTCAGCCTCGGAGACTTAGTAAATTGGTCCGCGGACATTGCGATAAGTCCTCTGTCCTATTACAAGTGCCGCGGCAACCTTTGCCAAGTCCAAACTATTGTTGACCACCAGATCCGCTGGTCTGCAATATTCACCTCTCAGAATTCCAAGGGTGGAAACTATAAGGAGTCTTGGAATTCTATCGACGGATCTTGTAGTTTGGAGTTTCGAGGGCACAACGTTGTTTGAATTAGGTAAACAAAGAGTGGCTTGCTCCTAATGTTTCCAAAATAGATCGATTTTGTCAGTGTAAGGTTTAGTGTGGCGTGGCATTGCCAAAGATTAGGTGCTTTCGAAGAGGAGGAAGATCCTGGTTCGGGCTGTGACTCGTAATGATGCCCTGTTACACGTTTCCTTCTTGTTGTTTCCTCGATATTTTCTTTTCCAACTGCTACCAAGATTATCATGCGTACATTAAGCCAAATATAACCCAGATATTGTTCATGCACTTTCACATTCAATCATCATGGCATGTTTCTAAACTGGAGGGGAAGGTACAAAACTGTTTCGTTTCTTATTACTTTGCCAGGTTTGTATGCTGACTTGAGGATTTTGCTGCTGTATTAGGAAGACAAGTGCTTGGATAGGATTGAATGCCCAGTGAATTTTATGGAAGATAGTCGTTATTAGCATCTGGTGATACTCATTTAATATGGCGTCTGCCAGCTTAGGGCATGGAGGAATTGGCAGTTCAAGGACTGTTAATGGCTTCAAGGGGTCATCTAGTTCAATTGATTGGCTGGGCAGAGAGATGCTTGAAATGAAATTAAGGGACAAGGTAGACCATGATGATGACAGAGTGAGCTTCTACATTCTATATCGTATATACTCTGTTCTTTTATGCTTGGCTGCTAATACTTTGTTAAGTTGGCATCTTTGGATGTAATGACCCGATAACTTTGACACCTTGAGACATCTCCCTAACCAAGGGGGACAGTTTTTATCTTTATTGTGAAAGGTTATACTGAGATAGGGAACATGTACAATCTGATGTACTTGATAGTTGATAGTGACCCTGTTTATTTCTATTCCAGGATAGTGAACCAGATATAATTGATGGTGTGGGTGCTGAAGCAGGACATATAATAAGAACGACTATTGGTGGTCGTAATGGTCAATCTAAGCAGGTTGGTAAAAATTTGACTTGAGATGTACACAAATGTGTGTGCCGTCGGTGTTTTTTTTGTTGGTGAATTATTTTCACTATAGAGGTGAGTTTTGTTTATTGATAGGCCGTTAGTTACATAGCAGAGCATGTGGTTGGAACTGGTTCATTTGGTGTTGTCGTCCAAGTAAGCTGATCTTTGACATTGTGTTAGTTATGATTTATATCTTCAGTTTTTCTCTTATATTGGTGACATAATTTTAGTTGTATTGTGTAGGCAAAGTGCAGAGAAACAGGGGAGATCGTTGCTATCAAGAAGGTTCTCCAAGACAAGCGCTACAAGAATAGGGAGCTACAGATTATGCAAATGTTGGATCATCCTAATGTTGTTGCCCTTAAGCATTGTTTCTTCTCAACAACTGACAAGGAGGAGCTCTACCTCAATCTTGTACTTGAATTTGTTCCTGAAACTGTTAACCGTATTGCAAGACAGTACAGCAGGGTCAACCAGCGAATGCCCTTGTTATATGTCAAACTCTATACCTACCAGGCATGTAATAATTTTCTTCATGAAACTTTCCTTGTAATTGAAACTTGTTTACGCATTAATAACTCATTGTTTCTGGGATCTCCTGCCTCTATCTGCTTTTGCATAGCCTTAATGTGTTTTCTTTGCTCATGAAAGCATGTGGGCTTTTAATATGTTTCCCTAAGCTAGCAATAAATGGTGTTTTTGAGACATCAGCTTACTTTGTTTGCCAACTATTGTCTTTACATTTATTGTATAATATGGATACTATCTCATAATGTAACTATATAATGAAGGTTCCAGTTATTTTATATGCCAATTTACCTCCATTGTTTTGCTGATTCTTCATGGGATTTAACGGGGTAATGTTTTAGATGAGTCAGTTGCCTTTCTTGTAAAGGGTTTGGGAAATGCAGGTTTTCTTAGGTAACGACTGTGGAAACTCACCCCAGAGCTAGACGATGGGATGTCATTTGTGTACTTAATTTCCTACAACCTAGAACTCATGCAAATTTGCGATGTGAAACTTAACACATGCCAACGTGGGACCCTGGCTTGGAATTGCTACAATCTTTGTCGTTTACCCCTTGCATTCTAGTATCGGACCCACTCAAACACAATCATTGCAACCAGCTTGTGGTCAATTCCACACAATGCCATACTGGAGTGACCCAAATGTACAAAAACTATGGGGTCAGGAGCTCTCCCAAAAATGGTAGCTAATGGGAGATGTCATTTGAGTTTGTTTTTCCTACACGCCAAAATCCAAATTTTGGATTTGGCAGTCAACACATGCTAATGGATCTGGTTTGTGACTGTTACACTGTTTTATGTACAAGTCAAAAAAGTTCACTATTGAGGTGAGGATGTATTCGCGCTTATATATTGTACATCACCATAGCAATTGACTTGATATGCAGTTTGGTGAGACTTGCTCGATCAGTATTGTATGTAAGTTATTATGTGTAAAAAGTTTTCTATGAAGTCCATGTGTACAGACTGGTTTTCAGTTTAATCAGCTATAGCTTTTTGGATTTGTTTTCTGTGCTCCAGGCTGAATGGCTGATGATTTACTTTCCCAGCAGTTTGAGTTTATTCCTACTCGTGTAATAGCAGTCAATGTTAATATCTGCATATGCAGATTCTTTTTCTTTGATGTTACAGTAAAAATATAATCTTAGCATGCTAAAGTGAGAGTGTTATGTTTCATCGTATGTGGCTTGCCAGTAAAAGCTATCCCACTCATTTATGCTCCATGGGAGAAGTTTAGATAGGTTTTAAAGCTTCCATTCTGCATCCAATAATGCTTGCATGTGCAGACTTGGCTTTTTCTCATTTTTGTTCTATCAAACTTGATGCCAATGTCAAATGATCTGCAGAGGGATTAACTTTTTTGCCCACTTTTGGTTAGTTATAATTGATATGCTATGTGAAAGGTAGAAGATGTACTTCTCTTCGGATATTGGCTCTTTGTTTTCTAAGTCGTGTGGATCCTTCTACTTTGGGTGCAGATATGCAGAGCTCTTGCTTATATCCACAATTGTATTGGTCTTTGTCACCGTGATATCAAGCCCCAGAATTTGCTTGTAAGATATTTTTTCTTTGTTGTTGGAGGAGTTGATTTTTGTTCCTCTTTGGTGGGTGACTAGTATCACATCAAAGATATCCGTATTCTGACAGTTTATCACAAGAGAATATGTATCTTATTTATTTGACCAGTTGCATTGGTGGTGGGCCTAAAACGATCAAACCTTGCTTATTACCCAAAATTATTGTAAGTCCTAAAGGGATATTCTAATGTTCCCACTAATAGGTAATTTCCGCGGCCTTCCTTTTAACTCTCGGTTGTCGCTGGCGTAGACCAAATAGAAAGTTGTTAAAGTGACCAAATTGACAGCACTGAAATGATATAGTGAAGGTTTATTCCATGGTGGTGGTATCGTATAAACATTTCCACGATTATTAATAAAGAGACTAAATCCCTAAACATTGGATCCAGGTGAATCCACACACGCATCAGCTAAAACTCTGCGATTTTGGAAGTGCAAAAGTTTTGGTAAGTTTTGTTTTCTAGGATCATATTGATAATGCTGGTTGTGTCTTGTTTCTTATCTTGAACTTGATTGTTATATCATTGAATTAGGTGAAAGGAGAACCTAATGTTTCGTACATCTGTTCAAGATACTACCGTGCTCCAGAACTCATATTTGGTGCAACCGAGTACACAACTGCTATAGATATATGGTCTACTGGTTGTGTAATGGCTGAATTACTTCTTGGCCAGGTAGTTTAATTGTCTGATAAATGTTTCGCGAAATTTTAGTTTTCCACCTATCCCTTGTAGTAATTCATCTGCAACTATGACTGACTTGTTTTACAGCCTTTGTTTCCTGGAGAGAGTGGAGTTGATCAATTGGTTGAGATTATCAAGGTATCTTATCAGCTCAGATATATTCAAATTCTCTGGCCCCGAAAGTTATCATTAGTTGAGGCTTTGGCTTGGAAAAATAAATTTTAGTGTATATTTAGCGTCATAAGTACAGAAAAAGTACAATATAGTCCTTAAGATGCGATTTACCCAAAAAGAGTGCGCATCACCTCAGTTATTAAGATTCTAATAACAAAGATTTATCTGAAATAGCCCCCAAGGAACTTTAAGATATTGTTTCTGTCTTTAAATTGCAGGTTTTAGGAACACCTACCAGGGAGGAGATAAAATGCATGAACCCAAACTATACTGAATTTAAGTTCCCGCAGATAAAGCCTCATCCATGGCACAAGGTACTCTTAGCAACATTATTGCTTTGCATGTATCCTTGTCTATAGAAGCATATCCATGAAAGTTGAAATGCTCTAGTAAGCTTGATAATAATTTCAGAGGGCATAGAATTGTAAAAAGCGTCTAGTTTGTTGAGATGGAACAATTCTCGATGAATGCATGCTTTATTTTATTTTTTTGATCAGCCGATGAATGCATGCTTAACATGCTTATTTATTGTGTGAGCTTATCTCGTTATGTGGGTTTTCTTTCCTTTCCTTTTCTTTTTTGCTGGAAGGTGTATTTTATTTGTCAGTCCACATTTAATCCATTTCTATTGTTATTGCCCTGAGTGCTTGATCTGCATTTGGACACCTCCCAAAACCCCAACCACCATCTCCCCCGCATTTATGTTATATATAGTATCTGTTGTTTAGCTGGAGGATTTTTTGATTTATTTCCTCATAAAACTCCCTGATATTAACTTTGTTCCTCACTTTTATTCAGTCCCCTTGTACTTAAATTCTAGGTCTGTCGCTGGCTATGAATTTGCTTGTGTGTGCATGGATAACTTCTTTTCAGAGTTGTGTTTCTAGATTATTTTTTTCCTTCAAAGAAAATGTCTAGTTCTTTTTCGTGTTCCAGGTCTTCCAGAAACGTTTGCCTCCAGAAGCTGTTGACCTGGTGTGTAGGTTTTTCCAGTACTCCCCTAATTTGCGATGCACGGCTGTAAGTTCTATCTTCATTTATGACTTAATCACTTAATGGTGGTGAAATAGCTTTCAATAACTTGATTAATGATATTGTTATGCAGTTGGAAGCTTGTATTCACCCTTTCTTTGATGAGTTAAGAGACCCCAGCACTCGCCTTCCTAATGGCCGCCCACTTCCTCCGCTCTTTAATTTCAAACCCCAAGGTTGTTCCTCCCCTTAGTCTTCGTTTCTTTTCTTTTCCGCAATAGTCTTGATATGGGCTACTTTGCTAGCCAATCTCTATTGTAACGCAAACAATATCCTGCATACATATTTACCAAAAAAAAATAAAAAATCCTGCATACATTTGAAAACCTCCAATCTTAGAAACTATTGTCGGTAGTTTTCTCTCCTCCCTTGCTTCTCATGCCTTTAAGCTTGCTTTTGGGTTTTGGATTTGGCTCACTTATTAAAGAACATTTAACCTTCTAGGTCTACTACATTTCACAGATTTTTATATTGATGGATTTGAAATTACTTTGGGACTAAAGCTGTTTGAAATCCGACCACAACTGATCTTACTTGGATATGAATCTCTCTATGGAATCCTTTCACTTAAGAATTCAATTAACCAACAGTTGTTAAAATTCCTATAATTAGTTAACGTTCAACCTCATATCCCTTCATTTCAAATCCACCTGTCCAAATGAAGCTTAAATGTGCTCATTTTTCCCTTTTGTGACAGAGCTATCTGCGATTCCACCCGACGTTGTCCACCGCCTAGTACCGGACCATGCTCGAAAGCAGAATTTGTTCATGGCTCTGAGCGCATAGTCGATGTTCAGCAGTTTGTGTCTTTTTAAGTCACCTCTGCAGCAACTGTTTGATCCCATATAAACAGATGTAAAATTCTTTGCCCTATGTATTTGTAGATCGTTGGCCGTCTGAGTGAATGATGTAGTTTCTTGAGAACTCGCTTGAGATATGGAACTTTCGGGGATATAGAGTTCTCAGGAGAATTTGGGAGAGGTGAGAGGCAGCTTTGAGTCTGATTTTCATATTTTTTTTTAAAGTCTTTTTGTTATTTTGGTTTGAGTGCAATGCATCGTGTGCATAGATTATAAGGGCCTCTGTTGTAAGGGGATGTAATGATAAAGGTTAATTGCCGAACTAGCGTATGATACTGATTTGTTTGTTTTTCTACTGCGATAAACCATTTTTCAGTTCTCTCTCTTCTCTCTCTCTCTCTCTCTCTCTCTCTCTCATTGTAGGATTGCATGATTGTCTTAACGTCGAAGAAATGGAAAGGAAGTAGGAGAATAGCTGGGAAAATAAATTTTGAATCTTTGTTTAGCAAAACAGTGGAGGAGAGACTTCTGTAACCAATACAAGTGGTTTTGTATGGAATTTCAAAATACATCTTTTTTCTCCCCTCACAACTTCTATCTACTGCGAGTATAAAGCATGAGGTTGCTTTTAAGGTTATTGAAGGACGAAAGTTCTGGCTTTTCGGAAAGAAAACTGATATTGGCACTAAAAAAATTGATGGAGGCACTCCAAAATCAGTGTAATTTTAAAGCCACTTTTTCTTTGTTTTTTGGAGTGTCTCCATCAAGTTTGCCTTATATTCAATTCCTTATCAACTATTTCAGCAAATTAAAATACAAGTGGACAATTTAAATGGTTTCTGCCTCCTAGCTTGACGTGTGTAGGGGTAATTAGATTTTTATTTTTCACATAAGAATAACATTTTACTTAGAATATTGAGACATTACAAGATAGAGAAATAAGCAGTAAAAGAACTTAAAAAATCAAGATGTAGTTGACGATCAGCGAAATATCAACCTAACCCTGAAAATATATCCCACTTCAATTCCCTTACCAAAAAAAAAAAAAACATAAAAACAAGCTCCTTTATATGTAAAGTTGTGAACGTCACAGTTTTATCTAAAATAATATCAGAAAATACCACATTGTTGCACTTTAACAATCGATCATGCACTTGTGCTAGAGGTTTGTTTCCAATATTTCTTTCAGCTAGAGCAAGTTCTTGAGTTTAAATCATGGAGTAGCAACGACATATCCTCAAAGTAGCCGAATTACATTCCAACTAGTAATTATTAATATGAGAAAAATAGGAAGAAACAAGACACCCTAGAAAAATGACTACTACTCCCAAGAAATACGATTACCCATAAATTTACTAATACAATAGTAATTAAGAAAATAATTTTAGCACTCTAATTTTTTATGATGACACTCCAAAATTTATTTTTTATTGTGCTTGCTATGTATAATTTTCACACTAAAAGACAAGTTTTAGAGTGTCAAAATCATTTGCCTAATAATTATTGAAAAACAATGCGGAGAAAGGCGGGCCGAATATCTATTCTCCTTGGTGACACAAATAATAACCCAAACGTAACGTAATGGGCATAATAACCCCACTGGCTAGCTTAAAACAAAGAAAATGGTCATCAAATTAGTAAAGACAAGACATCGAGAACAGTTATGGGCCATAAACTAACTTGACCGTATAACCGCAGAACCGGAGTAAATAGGACGGTTCAGTCCGGATCGAACGGTTTTCTTGAACACCCCTAAAAGAAAATGTTCATCAAATTAGTAAGACAAGACATCGAGAAAAGTTATGGGCCATAACTAACATGCCAATGTTTATTCTAATTCTAAATAAAAATATAAAGGAAAAATGACGGCCTAGGATGTGTTTTGATAATTAATACCCGCTAAGAACAAGCTATTAATTATCAAAACACATCCTTGACCGTCATTTTCCCAAATATAAATGACTCGGATTATCTGTGGACCGAAGTCGGTGGTAGATAGTCTTGATATTGGGCCTGTAGGCCTATCCGGAGCCCATCTGATCCAATCAGCTCTTCCCAAGCCCATCCAATTTCAACGTCTCCAGCCCAAACACATAACCACCTCGGTATTCCCACCACGGGCAGCCCAAAATTCCAATCCAACGGCCACCACACCCTGCCCCATGAATGAAACCTAAGCACCGGTCAGACGTGGAATTACCTAACCCTCAACTCCTCTCTCTCTCCAAAGGCTAAAACCCCTCTCTTCTCTTCTGACTCTTATCTTCTTCAACCCCAACCCTCCTCCTCCTTCACCCCTCCCGCAAACCCTAACTCTAGCCTCTGGATAATACACACACAATTCCCCCCCTTCTATACGTACACATATTTAATATTGACATCGCTTTCATTTTTAGGGTTGTAAGGGTTTGAGTTCGATAATACAGAGGCAAATGGCGGCGTCTACAGCTCAGATTCACGCTTTCGGTGGGAAACCATCCTTCGCTTCCTCTTCGAGTCAAAGAGGAAGTGTGGTGTTCTTCACCCAGCGACTGAGCACTGCTCATTCGTCGTCGTTCCGCTTTCCGAAACTAAGGACGAGCAGCAGCGGAAGCAGGAGAGGTTGAAAACTATTTATTGAGATTCAAAACTCTCGTTTCATTTTCTTATTTACCAGTTGTTGCGTGTTGTTATTAGGATGTGTTTGAATGCCGATAATGTTGAGTGACTGCTCATTTGGAATCAACATATTGAGATGCAATGTAATTAAGCATCTAGAATCCTTTCCTTTTTCCTACTCGAGTTCAAAAGTAGTAAAAACGCTAAAAACCCATCTCCAATGGCATACCCTTTTGCTTAAACCCTTTTTCTTACCCAAATGAGGGGAACCCAAATCCAAACCCTTTTTTTCTCAATCCCTGTTTTCACTTTCTTACTATTTACAAGTATGCAATTTTGACCCAAATTTTGGAGGAAAAACATAAAACAAAACATTGAATTTTGGTAAAAATAAGGGTTCAGCATTGTAAAACGCCTACCCAACAGGAGTTTTGACGCAAGTTGGGGTAAAAATGGGTTAGGGTTGGTCATGCTCTTCTGAAGCGATCCCACTATAATACGGTAATTTCATTAGAAGACAATTATATGGAATTTAGCAGTATGAAAGTTTCACAAAAATTTTCTACAGAATCTGAAATTTGATATTATCACAGGAGGTGGTGTGGGACCAGTGAGGGTGGTGGCGGAGAAGGTGGTGGGAATCGACCTTGGCACGACCAACTCCGCTGTGGCTGTGATGGAGGGAGGGAAGCCGGTGATAGCGACAAATTCTGAGGGGCAGAGGACGACGCCGTCGGTGGTGGCTTGGACAAAGATTGGGGATTTGTTGGTGGGGCAGATAGCGAAGCGGCAAGCGGTGGTGAATTCGGAGAATACGTTTTTCTCGGTGAAGAGGTTTATTGGGCGGAAAATGGCTGAGGTGGATGAGGAGGCAAAGCAGGTGTCGTATACGGTGGTGAGGGATGAGAATGGGAATGTTAAGCTTGAGTGCCCTGCCATGGGAAAGCAGTTTGCTGCAGAGGAAATTTCGGCTCAGGTGATGGATTTTCTCAGTTTCTTTCAGGTTTTGTATATAGAATGATGTGGACCATGTGTTTAGATCGCTTATGGATTAGCAAATGCTATTGAACTTCAGAAAGTCTAGGAACACAACTTCGGTGTGTCCACAGACGTTTGATGCATATGGGCCTAGGTGCATTGAAGGGCTCTCAATACAATATGGCCCCTTTTGATAACGGTTATAGATGGATGAGATTCGTAAGGAGATTATGATTGAGATTGGTAATGAGTATGTTTGTTTGGGATGAGATTAGGTGATGAGATTATTAATATCATGTTTGTTTCTCATGGGGTAGGATTGGATTGATAGTATACATTTTCATTTTTGCCCTTATGCAAAACTGAAGGATAACATATGATTAAAAAACTAAGTGCTCCAATTTTCAATTTGTTTGAACCGTTGCGAAGATCTTATTTTTCTGATCATATTATTCTAAAGGGGCATAATGAATTTTTGTCTTTAGAGTTCTCATAATTAAGTTTCTGCTCTTTAGAATTTTGTGTGTTTTGAAGTTGTGTTCCCCTTCCAACCAACTAGAGTTCTTATTTGGAATTTGTATTCGAATTAAGTTTGTAAAATCAGGTTCCTGGTATACTTCTGTTTTGGTTTAGCCGATATGTTTTTGGAATTGTGTTTAACATATATATGGGTAATTTTGGTAAAATACAAAACTTTGATGCGGTTGGAAAAAGAGATATCTTGTAGAATTTTCATACTAATCAAATGCATGCGAGAAAGTATATTTTCTTTTCTTTTTCACTTTCCAGTTTCCACCACTCTTTTCTTCCTAATCAAACAGACCCTTTGGATTTTATTGTCTTGGGAGTTAGATGTGTGATATATGTCAAATACGATTTCAGAAGAAATAGATAGGGGACTGCATCGTGGAAATTAGTTACAAGCAATGTGCATGCAAGGGGAATTGAAGGTTAGACTGGTTGAAATGTTGCTTCCAATTGGACTGATGTTATTGTATAGTTGATGGAAATAATGCTTTCAAAGTTGCAATCGCAATGATGTTTTTCTATAGTTGGTACTTGGTAGAACTGTTGCTTGCAATGATGTTAATAGATTTGTAATCAATTCCCTACTTTCTTTGAAAGGATAATGTTGAATAACTATTTTGTTGCTTGCCTCTCCATGTCACATTTTTGGTTGCAATCTTCTTGTTTTTGTTTGTATATTTGTATTCCATATATTGTATAAAGGACTGCTCATAGATTTGGTATTGGTCTTGTTTTATAATTCTCTTCTTTCTTGAATTTACGAACACAAGAACAGCTGAAAACAGTATAACAGTAAAGTAGTTTGTTTCATCTAGTGCAAATTATCAGTTTAGCTGGCTGGAAGCATGGTATTTGTGGTTTGTTTATCTACTGAACGAATTTGAGTTTATCAAAGCATAATTGAGTAAAATAGTTTCCTTGTTACTTCCAGCTAATGTTATCAAAGCATAATTCATCCATTTCTTCTTTTTACTTACGTTGTAGCTTGATAATATCTATTTCCGTCCGAAATAGGTTTTGAGGAAACTTGTGGATGATGCATCAAAATTTTTGAATGACAAAGTTACTAAAGCTGTTGTCACGGTGCCGGCTTACTTCAATGATTCCCAAAGGACTGCCACAAAGGATGCTGGTCGTATTGCCGGCTTAGAAGTCTTGCGAATTATCAATGAACCGACTGCTGCTTCATTGGCATACGGTTTTGAAAAGAAGAACAATGAAACTATCCTGGTATTTGACCTTGGAGGTGGTACCTTTGATGTTTCAGGTATCTTGACTCCCTCACCTCTCTGTCTTGGTATATTCTATAATTTGGCCATTCTAAAAGAGAAGAATATACAGAGGCATGGATTTCAATTTTTACAGCACTATCTTTTGTTGGTTTTTCCTCTGCCATGATAACTCTTAGTCTTATCATAATTCTTTACTTGAAGCTCATTTTCTTGAAACTATGACACTCTGACAAGCTTTTGCATCTTGCTCTAATAAGTTAGTCTTATCATCATTCCGGATTTTATCTTCTAGGCGCAAGATAATGGTGAATGCTAATGGCTTTGTTTGGTTTCCATTTTTGGATATTTTAGTTTTGGTAGTGGGGGGAGAGAGAAATAGGGTAATGATTGGAGAGAGGGGTAATGAGTAGAGAGAGAAATGAAAGTAATAATTGGAGAAATAGGGTAATGATTGAAGAGAAAAGTAAGGTAATGATTAGAAAACAAAAACAAAATTAAAGTTAAAATGGAAAACGAACAAAGCCAATATGTTTTCTTCATAGCGAATCTGTATTCGTATAATTTGTTTCTCTTGAATAACAGTTCTTGAGGTTGGGGATGGAGTGTTTGAGGTACTTTCAACTTCTGGTGATACACATCTAGGGGGTGATGACTTCGATAAGGTTTGCATCCTTTGTGAATGTCAAAATATCTGATCTTATTTCGAAGATTATTTCTCAATTAACATTCTTCTTGCAGAGAATTGTAGATTGGCTTGCTGCTAGTTTTAAGAAAGATGAAGGCATAGATTTGTTGAAGGACAAACAAGCTCTTCAAAGACTAACTGAGACAGCAGAGAAAGCAAAGATGGAATTGTCATCCTTGACTCAAACAAGTATTAGGTATATGTGGTGTCTCTGAACGAGTCTCTTCCCCACCCCATCCCCTCTCTTTATTTTTGTTGACACTTTTTTCTTCCCCTAGTTTGCCTTTCATTACGGCCACTGCAGATGGACCCAAGCACATTGAAACCACTCTCACAAGGGCAAAGTTTGAAGAATTATGTTCGGATCTGCTTGACAGGTAAGTACACTATATTTTAGATCAAGTGACAGTTTTACATCATTGAAGGCAAATGTTTGTCTCCTTTTTTATTTTGCTGATATATTTTTCTCCTTTGGATCAATATATATTGAGTCTTTAAATTTTTCTTGGCCTTAGGCTTAAAAGACCAGTTGAAACATCTTTGAGGGATGCGAAGCTGTCTTTCAGTGATCTAGATGAAGTGATCCTTGTTGGTGGGTCAACTCGTATTCCAGCTGTTCAGGAACTTGTGAGAAGAGTGACTGGAAAGGAACCGAATGTTACTGTAAATCCCGATGAAGTCGTTGCGCTTGGGGCCGCTGTTCAGGTCAATCCTCCTCTTTTATCCTGCTATTATCTATGGCTATCGTGTGTTAATCCTTAGAGCAAGTCCAGTGACCATCCACTTTCTGGGTGCTCTAATGCATGGCTAAATCAATGGCCATATCTGGCATTTTGTTTGCCCATCGTTTAGATTTTGGCCATACCCTTCTCTCTCTTGATGAGACCCCCAAATGCCATTGGGATTTGACTTTTCAGGAAGGAAATTGAAAAATAGCATTTCTTGCATCGGAGCAAGATTGGTAAATTTTCGCATTTTCAACACGGTAGCGTGCTATGATTTAGTATTTGAACTTCCAGAATTAGTACCATTCTGGGGTAACTCTTATTTTAGCTTTTTTGACTGAATTTTGTATTTATTTGTTTTCTTTCCAGGCTGGTGTTCTGGCAGGAGATGTGAGCGACATAGTCCTGCTGGACGTGATTCCATTATCTTTGGGTCTGGAAACCCTAGGCGGTGTTATGACAAAAATTATTCCGAGAAACACAACTTTGCCCACATCAAAATCAGAGGTGTTTTCGACAGCTGCTGATGGGCAGTCAAGTGTGGAGATTAATGTTCTCCAAGGAGAGAGAGAGTTTGTTAGGGACAACAAATCTCTTGGAAGCTTCCGCCTAGATGGAATCCCTCCTGCCCCCCGTGGAGTTCCTCAAATTGAAGTCAAATTTGACATTGATGCCAATGGCATCCTTTCTGTTGCTGCTGTTGATAAAGGCACTGGAAAGAAGCAAGATATTACGATTACTGGTGCTAGCACATTGCCTGGTGATGAGGTATGGTTTTGGTAAAGCAATACATGCAGTTTATAATTGTATATACCAGTATCTTTCATTACTAGCTTGAGTTCCATCTCATTGCACTGGGAAAAAAAATTGACAACTCTGCTTCTGAGTCCCAGTGCATAGATTCTTGTGTTTCTTAGTGTTATTTCTTTTTCCCGTGTATTTGTGGGTTAAGAATTGAACGTGTATAGAAAGATCGAAAGTGATACATCATACATCATAAGGGGCATGCCCCAGCCAAATCAAGGATGGTATCTAAAGGTAGCTACGGATGGTAGCCATCCAATACGAATTAAACTACAGATACAATGGAAGAAAGTAAAGGCCACACAACAACCAGAAGGCCAAGGAAAACTCTAGCTGAACTTGAATAAGTTGAAAAGTGGATAGCTTGTACGAAAAGAAAGTAGAAAAAGAAGACTCTCAGTGGGTAGCTGATGGCTGTCTGTAGATGCACTCTCTTTTTATACCTCATGGACAAAAATGGAAGAAAGTGAAGGCCAAACAACTACCAAAAGGCCAAGGAAAACTCTAGCTGAACTTGAATAAGTTGAAAAGTGGATAGCTTGTACATTTAACTAGAGTTGAAAAGAAACTAGAAAAAGAAGAAAAAAATTCGTCATGTCCTGTGTCTTGTGTATGTCTATATGAACATTTTTCTTGTGGTGATATTTTGGCTCACTGTAGATTAGTTTAGGCTCTTTCTGGACCCAAAGCCTTCACGTTGACTCTCCATGGGTAGCTGATGGTTGTGTGTAGATGCACTCTCTTTTTATACCAGAGAGACAATAATGGCATTATCAAGCTTCTTGTCTGCAATAATACCAAGTTCATTTATTTCGTGAACTGATTAGGTGAGCAGATAACAACTTTATAAAGCTGCTCATACACTATGATTGGTTGGACGATTCATGAGGGGATTTATAATCTTGTGTGATGGTTGATCCTATCGGACTTATAGTGAGGGGTTAAAATGTAACCAGATTTCCTTGGCGTGTGTGTGTATATATAAAAAATGAAAAACTGTTTGGATCAAGCACTTTCCGGTCATATTTTTAGCTGATTTCTCGCAGGGACCCTTAAAATCATGTTTTGAACACATTCAACGGTTCGGATCATTGAAATTTGATCGGAAAATGTGAAGTCCGCACTTAAGCTAAGTAGGGGATTGCTCATAAGAAGGGGACTCTCTCTCTCTCTCTCTCT
>JAOTQK010000020.1:10501527-10513101 GCA_025642025.1 Rhododendron ferrugineum
GTAACTAACTGTCGAAACATATGAAAATTTTAATGGGTTATGGGAGAAAATAACGGGCTACAAATAGCAGCGCCCAAAGTTTAAAAGGCTGTGCAAAAATCATTTCGCATAACCAATCGTTGAGGTTACATAAATACACTTATTCCATTCCATTTATTTTCCTTTCATTTTATTTTGGGAAAATTAAAGATTAATCCAAAATACAGCCGTTACTTATCTTCTAATCCATGACATCATCATGTGCTATCTTTTGGTCCTGAAATTGCAGGAAAGCCCTATTACACCCTTAAGCAATAATTGACTAACTAAATTGTTATTATTTCTCCCTCCACTTATTACACCATATTTATTACCTTACCTACCTTCGAATGTGGTAAATTTCGTGAACTGGTTTGGATAAGGTGTCAAGTCACAAAAGTTTTGCATTCATAGTCGATTGTGATAAATTCGCCATATTTTACTAATTTATCAAGATAAAAATTACCTTAAAGAGACAATTTGTTCATAGGCAACAAAATTACCACGTTTGTCGAGATGTTCATGTATAACAATTTGATCATGTTAGTCAATTGTCATTAATATTTTTGCAGATTCATCATATGCGGATCTCGAAATTAAACATGTTTGTTATAATTGCCATTACTATTGATCAATAAATACATTAAATTTATCATATTCTGTAAATTTATTAAGAAATTTGTAGGTAAGATAATATATACAATGCAATAAATGGATGGCAATCCATGGAAAGTTAATTTAGAGATTATTTAAAAATAATGATGAGAACTTAATGTGTCACACCATCTAAAAGAGGGACTTAATTATGTCTATGGTTTAAGGACTAATATATAAGTTCCCCTTTTAATTTGGTTTGGAGTATGGACAATACCCAAATTTTTTGGTAATTGGACAACTCATAATTAGGAATATTGTTATTATTAGATGCCCATGGGTTAATCTATGAATACACTTTTTGGTGTCGAATAATAAGGCTGATGAAATTAACTAGATGCTAGCTCAGTTGGTCAAGATTTTTGCATCTCACTAGGAAGTCAGGAGTTCGAATTTCTCCACCTGCATATGAATGTTCTTTTTTTTGTATTTGTTGAGATTATTTCTCACCCTAATGAGCTAGTAGTTGGGTTGAGCTTGTAGTTATAGTGAGTATTATTTAGGATTGTTTCTCCCCTTAATGGGGCTAGTAGTTAGGTTGGGTTTATGGTTATAGTGAAATGGTTTGGGATTGTTTCTCCTTTTAATGGGGCTGTTAGCTCCTAGGGTTTTTCAGGGGCTTTTGGGTTGGGCATGTAGTGATTGTAGAGATTATTATAGTTTCATGTAATTTTTTATTTGTTTGGTAAATCAGCTTAAAATAGGAAAAAAGGCTAACCAAATATACAGCCTATGTAGAGACCCGTGATTTAAATTTTTTTATTTAAAATTTTTATATGTGAAGTTATGCCTTTTTAAATATGAATAGTGACGTGGAAATGTTTGGTGTTAAAGTGTAGGAGTATATCAGTTGTGAGAATTGATGAGATGTTGTGATGTTTGGAGGGTGTGTTGTGTGCGTTGTGTAATAGAAAGTATATAAGGCTAAAGTTAGGATTGAAATCTCATTTTTCACCCCTCACCACCTACCACCTATGTCTCTCTCTCTCTCATATTGATCTTGCTCCTCCACTCAAATCCTTGAAAACCCACACACTTCACACCTCAATCTAGCATCCTTGGCTCGTAGATCGCGTGGGTGAAGCACAAAGGAGTGTGTTTTGGTTTTGGAGGTTTAGGGCTTGCTTGAAATCTTTGGGTTTGCTCTCAATCTTGAGGTGGGGATTTCTCACGCTCTTTGTGTTTGTGAGTTGATTTGGTGCCTTTTTGTTGTGTTGGATCGCTTGTTTCGAGCCTAAACAAAGTCTGTAAATTCGCCCAAAATATGCAGGCAGTTCGGGAACTGAGTTTTTTTTGCAGTTCTAGAACTAAATGGGTCTGTCTATCCCCTTCCGGAACTGAGTTTTTTGCAGTTCCAGAACTGATTGGAAAAGTTTTGAAAAATTCGTAAGTCCATTGTTTCGAACCCCGATCACTTCAAACACATTCTCAACACCTCCAAACCACTCCATGACATTGAAACACACATCTCAACGGTCCTTTGGTCATTCGCCTTCCGAATTCATATTGAACGAAATTCAGACTAGATACATTTTGATTGAGCTCATATCCTATCTCCTCTTTTAATGATTGTTCCAACTCGTATAAATTCTAATGTTGTGGTTTTGTTTATATAAAATTGTTCCTCGTTCATTAATTAAGATTGATCTGTGATGTGATGGTTAGTGGCAGGACATATTACTTGATGATGTATTTAAATGATTAAATGGAAAATTTGTAGTGTAATGGTTGCTTATCAATTGAAATTGAATTGTTCTTCCTACTTACATGAGATCGAGTTCTTAAACATAAATAATTGACATGTGATTGACATGAAAGGTCATGTTATGTTGATTATTGATTAAAATGTGATATTTGAAATATGGTATGAGGACACTTATCGCAAAAGACACGGATTAGGTCCACCAACGGGTGTGGTGCTAAGGCAGAGGAAGCGAGTCCCAAAATTCCTGGCAGGAGCACTTGCTCATGACACAGATTAGGCCCACCAACAGGTGTGGTGCTAAGGCAAGAGAAGCAGGTCCCAAAATGCCCGCCAGGAGTATTCGCTCACGATACACTAAGATGGCTAGAGCATTCTGATAAGCACCCAATAATGCCATTATGGGTGTGCTAAGTCCTTAGTTTTATCGTATTTACGTTTATGAAGTTAGTGTTTTATTAGATATTGCACATAAGGTGTGTTTTTAGTGTTTTCAGGTAATTCGTGTGAATAAGGCGCGTTTGAACGTCAAGAAATGCTCCGGGTGCAACCAAGTACCCGAGGCCATGTGCCACCCCGTTGTGGTACCCGAAAAGTCATGAAAAGATGGTTTGGAGGTTGCTTAGGACGCCCAAGGGTCAAGGGAATTGAAGGAGATGTGAGGATTTTATCAAAGCTATTCATTGTCCAACCAACTGAGGGAAGAATCATCATATCCTTTGATGTACAAATCATCTTGGATCCAAACTACTTGGGTTAGAAAGTAGACTCATCAAGCTTTCTAACGGTCTAAAGAACACCCAAATCTGAGTTCGAGAGTGTCCAGAGTGAGCCCGCGAAATTCAGCCAAAATCTGCCTTAATGGCTTCGGTACCGATACTAAGGCAGCAGAGGTATCGGTACCGAGTGGGTTAGAGGAAGTAGCTTAGTGATCTCGGTACCGATACCAAGGCAACAGAGGTATCGGTACCGAGGGGCCTTTGTAGCTAAAAATTAGGGCATCTGTGAACGGATTGTAGGCGTAATTGGGGGCGGTATAAATACCCCGTTATGTCACCATTGCACGATTTGGACAGAAATGTACCCATTTTTAGATCTAGAATAGGATTTGCTTACATTTTGAATTGTTCTTGATTGTTCTTCATTTTTCTTAATTAAAACCTGCATTTTCTGTCTTAAGTAATTTTGTTTTGTTATTTTCGTCTTTATTAAAGTTGTAGCTACGCTTCTGATCTATCATAATCTCTAGTTTATTTTAAGTTTCGTTGATTAAACATGTTAGCTATATTTTGTCTTGCTTCTATCTCTCTAGATATGAGTGAGTAGTTTATAGGGCTTGGTCATGGGGTGATTAGCATCTCATGGCTTGAGTTTATATTGCTTTTCTCATCATAAAGTTTTAACCTTTGGTTCGGGAATCGAGTTAGTTCGGGTTCGTTTGTCAAATTGTTAAGGTGTTAACCTCCTTGATCATGTGTAGGCAAGAGCATGCTACTTGCCACATATGATGCTTGGAGCTCTGTCGCTCGAGGTGTTTGCCAGATGAATTCTACAACTCACTCGGTAATCGAACCACTTATCTCCCGGGTTGAGAACCTTAGTTGTGTATCTCAAATCGAGTAATAGGATGAGAAGAGTGATTTGACTTGAGTCGTGGGTGTTAGGATCTCCTAGACCTAGCCTTCCATTTTATTCTAGTTCAATCTTCGCTTTAATTTAGCCATTTTATTTTCCACCGCTTAAAAGTTAAAAAAATTGATTGTCTAAAGGCCGAAAATCCTTACTTACATCTACAAATCCATCCAAGCCGTAACAAATATTCCCTTGGGTACGATCCCAGTCTTCCAGATTATTATGCTTATCTCGACATATTAAACCCTACGTTTGGGGTGTTATTCCTTTATATCAGAGACGACGAAGCACATTCGCTTGCAATTCATTGATATTGCGAAAGCATTTGCTCATGATTCCTTGATATTGCTTGAGCAATCGTTCGTGACACAGTAACGTTGAAATGAAAAGTTGATTGGAAATGATCAAATTGTGGATAATGTGAAACTACAAAGTAAATGTGTAATCGTATGAATATTTGATTTCCAAAGTTATGTTTGTGCCTTTATCTCAAGAGATATCGTGAACTTGAAATTGAGTTGGCATCATGGATCGCCTGATAAGTTGATGCTTGTTTTTCTTTATTTCTCACACCTGTAATCTCATTTGCATATAAAGTTGGTGTAGAATTTTCTACTGGACTAGTATAGTTCAATCCTTCATTATTTTTAGGTGCTAATCAGAGACAATGACATGGAGTGATGTGCATGCATGTGATCATATGTTTTGAAAGCTGACTTAGAGGAGTTACTTTCGCATCTCTTGTATCATATTTTGGAGATGTGATCGTAACTTTGATTATATTTCTTTTACAATGGATTACAGTAAACTCTTAACATTTTTTTATCGTGTATTTAAGCTATTTGGGCCAGTGTGCAATGGATGTATTATTTTGGAAACTATTGGACCTGAGTCTGTAATTTGGTGTTACGAGAATTATAAACTCTTTTGGGGTATTATACGAGTAATTGCGAGGATTTTAATTATGAAAAGATATGTATGTTTAAAATCGAGGGTGTGATAACTTGGTATCAAAGCTATATGTTAGAATACTTCAAGACCATGGGAAGACAATTAGTCTCATGGGTTAAAACAATTGCATCTTTTTACATGAATTATTTGTGCTTGTGTGACTGACATTCGTCCAACTTTGTGACATTGCGTTCTCGATAATGTATAGTGATGTAGCGTTGTTGGCTTGTGTTGAATTGGAGGCTTTGACATTGTAATGATATTGTTGTCGTTGTTGATAGTTTTTTGTCTTAAAGTTGTTGTTGATAGTTTTCTTTCTTAAACTTTTATAGTAAATCTGCCGCCGAGATGTGGAATTAGGTGGGATGGGACCGACAATCGTGGTTACCAAAGTTGTGGTTGTGGAAGTGGCAGTAGTACGCATTTAAAGGATGGGGCGAGTTAGCTTAGGAAAAGTTTGAATGAGAATCAAAATGTGAATGCATGGGAACCTAGGCATCAAACTGTTAGCATGGGTATAAATAACCACATATGTCAACAGCCTACAATACCTTATCATTTACAAAGAACAGGTAACCACATATGTAAACAGCCTACAATACCTTATTTGTTCTGTTTTTGTGAGGGTCACAAAGAACAAATAACCACAGATGTCTACAGCCTAGAACACTTTATATAGAGTATGCATATACACAAATACCCACATCTGTCGAACAAAATTAACCCAGAGTATTCATGAAAGCAGATAACCACATATGTTCAACAAAACTCTACTCAAAAGCCCTTATTTTGCACAAAGAAAACCCTAATCAATTCAAAGTCACTACAAATGGATTACAATGCGCAAAAAAAACCCTAATCAGTTCGAAGTCATTGCAAACGGATTACGATACGCAAGACAGATAACCCTAATCAATTCCACAAAACAAAACTCGAATGAACGGGCTCAAAACCCTAACCATTGTATTTAAATCTTTAATCAAACACTAATAAGTATCATCATTCTACTAAACTACTAGATTCAAACTTGTTTAGAAAGATTAGATATCCTAAACTTATTGCAAGGGACGATGAAAAGATGATCCGTATGACGACGAAGGCGATGAGGACGGTGATGAAGGCAGCGAGGATGACGACAATGGAGGGGATGGGGACGGCAAGGGAGAAGGCAACAGGGATGGCGATGGGGGTGGCAATTGGGAGCAAATCTGTGGAGTCCTTTCCGTTTCTCTCTATTCAGCCGTCTCTGCCTGTTTTCCTTTTAGAGGGAGAAACTCTTTTTTCTTGATTATAAAGGAAGGGTATATTTGTCTTTGAAAATGTTACAACTAGAAGCGTGGGCTTAAGGTCTTATAGAATGTTAGGGTAGACTTGTTGGCTTATAGGAACCTTATAGTGGACCTATCAAAAAATCTGTCTATCATCCATACCGATAACAAATTTCTTCAACGGCGTTAAAATCACACCAATATTGCTCACATACATAAGTGCCTCTTATTACAATATCACATTATTTTCTTAATTTATAGACCTGGGAATTTTTAGTAAGATTTTATAACTGCACGATACCAAAGGCCTGGGGTGGTTCTAAAATCAATGGTCATGTCGTAAATTCAATCCCTGTGAATTTGAGTCATAACAGAGTTGGTAATTGGTATCAAAGTTGTTCCCGACCGGAAGTGTGGATGTCCACATCGCTCGGGAGATTATTTGAGGTCATAGCTTAGGGAATAAGTCTTACCTAGGACGAGTGGGTTATTTTACAAAGGAAAAGTATTTTTATCAGAGTGCGTTAACCTTCCAGTAAATTCAACTCTTTTCTCTCTCTAAAAACGAGAGCACCTCTCTCTAACCCTAAAACAGCCGCCACACTTCATCTTCTCCTTCCCTCATCCTCCCTTGGTTTTATACCCAAATTTGGGTGGCAAGAGGGGAAGAACCAATCCCTGTCTTCAAATTTGGTTTCTCTTTTCTCTTCTCCACCAAAATGTAGACATCCCAATCTGGGCTTCCAGATTAGTTTACTTACGGTCTTTGATTCCCCGATGATGAATGAGATCAAGAACACCCCGAGAATGTTAGTGTGTTTGAGCTTTAAGCAGTTTGAACCCCTTTCGAACCCTTTAAACCAAAGCCAAAAAGCCACAACAAAACCCTACTTGCACACGCTAGTCCCACACCAGCGTGCGCTGGTCCATTACCACGTGTCAATCATCGGTCAGCTTTGACCGTTGACCAAGCTTGGACTGGCGCACGTAGGTCCATGACTGGCGTACGCCGGTCAAAGCTAGTCCCATCACCTTTATTCAGCCATGATCACAGGACTTTTGTGCCACCCCCTACTTTGTTTTATTTGGCTGAGAAGCAATCTCGGGGCGGGGGATGTTCCCTAACCCTCTCACACACCTCCTAC
Organism: Rhododendron ferrugineum; assembly: GCA_025642025.1. NCBI lineage: Eukaryota > Viridiplantae > Streptophyta > Magnoliopsida > Ericales > Ericaceae > Rhododendron > Rhododendron ferrugineum. Next base: position 10,508,898 of record JAOTQK010000020.1, read on the forward strand.
CAACCTTTTCAAAGGAGGGGACTTAGCCACCAAGCCAAGTCAGCCATTACTTGGCTGGTTATCTCTCTTCATCCCCTATATATACCCCCATGCATCCCCATTGCAAAGGGTTACAAAAACTTGAAGTCTCCAAGTCATAAGTTCACCCCCCAAAAAGCTCCTTGTTCACCCCTTTCTTCTTTTGAAGGAGTTAACAAGTAACACCACCACATACCATTCTCATACACCCATCCCTCATCCAACATCAATAACCTCAAAGTTCAAAGCTCAAATACTCCTACAAACGCAAAACTAAAGGTATACCACCTTTGATCAATACTCTGTTCTGATCCCTGAGGGGGGCTGGCAGGGTCAAGGCTGGTAATCAATACCAGTCCTGGCCCTAAAGCTGGTAAGGTTTCAAAACCGTGCGTGGTTAGAACTGGCGCACGCCAGTCCAATGTACGCGTACACCAGTTATGGTTGTATGCGCAGTACTGGCGTGGGGATTAGTGTGTAGCTATTTTCTGTACTTCTTTCTATTTTTATCACCTTTGAGCATGATAAAACCAGTTTACTGCTTTCCATAGCTAGATTTGCTAGTTTTGTTGTTCAATATTCATTTCTGCTGCTGTGGAATGCCTCTAGGGTCTTTCTGGTCATGTCTCAGAACCCAGAAAGTGTAAAGCCAAGCACTGGATAAGAGGTCTTAACTGGCGTATGGTAGTTGTCTACCTGTGTGCGCCAGTGTATCCCAGTCCAGTGGCTTGCCATTGCATGGCAACTAGGCCTTGACCTCTGCTTTCGTCCCCTCATTGTTATGGCTCTTATAACTGCTTATAATCGTATATATAAAAATATATATATAATGCTATATAAACTGTTTGGTTTATCCTAGGTGTGCACTGGTCATTCCAGAGTCCACAGGGTTGAAAACAAGAGCTGTGGGTTTAAGCTTACTGGCGCACGCATGTTCACTAGTGTCGTGCGCAGGTTAGGTTAGCATGCAGTGACTTGGTCAGTGCATGCTGATTTCTTCTTGCGCACGTCACTCCGGAACAATGTCACTCAGTCTGTTTAAAGCTTCCACAGGAGTCTGTTTTTAACCTATACTAACTGTTTCAATAAGCCAGCATACCATCTATTACAACTGCCAACATGTTACAGTTTTAATCCCCTTAAACTGTTACTCCGCCCTAATTGGCTAAAAATGATTAAAGAGAGAGAATCGCAAATGTTTTACAAATGCCCGAGTAGAGACCGATCTCCGGATTGGGCGAGAGGGGTGCCTTAAAACCCTTCCCCTCTCGTAACCTGGCTCCCGAACCTCAGATATCAAAGGTGACGACGGACCAGTCTACAAATCTTTTCTAATCAAAACAACGTAGCAAGCGTTTCAAGTTCGGTTCCTTGGGTGGTTTACCGATGAAACCCGAGTGGCGACTATGAATTGAGCGTTTCGTCGCGCTTTCCAAAAAGGGCGCACCGAATTTTCACAGATTTTTAGGGGTGTGTGCCCACACAAAACCACTTGTCATTCGCCACCGCTCTGCTTCTAGGTTTGCAGTCACTGGCTTGGGAGCTTGATCGATAGGGGGCTAGGCAAGAGAAGGGCTACTCAATGATGGAGGGGAGCGTATTTTTTGCTTTATTTCATTTTTGTCAGGATTTAGTCTGATGTCTGTCTAGATTAGTCCGGTTTATGTTCGGATTTAGTCAGGTGATTTGTTGGTCATTTGCTTGATATTAATTTTATTTTCTGTGTACGTGATCTCGCTAGGTGAGTTTGTAATAGGATTGCACATACTGTGCTTTGTTTGCCCTCTCTAATGGTTTGTCTGGTCTGTAGATGCCCATTTTCTCCCATGGGTTCCTCTCTGTTGTGTAGGTTTTCATTTCACAGTTGAATACAACTTCTCACATTTGCCAAAAATAAAAATAAAAATAAAAATAAAAATCAGAGTGTGCAATGGAAGCCTGGATTTAGTTTAAAAAAAAACTTGTTTTTTTAGAGAAAAAAAAAGATATTTATTTTGAACAGTAAAATTTTGAGGACAAAATTTCTTAAGTTGGGGAGATTGTAACGACTCATATTTTTAACTGTAACAACTATATTTAAAATAAATGATTTTTTATAAAGGTATACTTGGTTCACGGCTTTTATACTTGGAATAGACATATTATCTTGTACCAACCAATTATTCAGTGCATATCAGGTTCCGGAAACCTTCTTAAAAAATAAGTATTTATTTTGGAAATTCTCATTCAAAAATAAGAAGGGTCATTCCACAAAATCCAAATAAAAAGCTCCTTTCACATTTTCAAACTCAAAAATAATGTAAATGAAAAAAATAATTCACCGTATTAAAGATCTCAATGAGATCTATCAAACAAGATCCATAGTGATAGGAAAATTATTTGCGTAAATACATGATTTTTGAGCTTGAAGTTGCCTTATACAAAAAATAAGACTGTTGCTATGATAATGGGCGCCGGCGGAGGGAAATCGTACCGGCGGCCTCGCCGGGCCGTCTCCGGCCACCGGACGGCCGATCCGAGCCGTCCAAAAATTCTATAAAAAAAAACCGAGGGGGCTTACGTGGGAATCAACGGCATCCGAGGTGTGTAGGGTGCTTGATCCGAGCACCCATTTTCCGTGTATATATAAAAAACCCTCGATTTTTTTTTTTAGAATTTTTGGACGGCTCGGATCGGCCGTCCGGTGGCCGGAGACGTCCCGGCTCGGCCGCCGGTACGATTTCCCTCCCCGGCCGGTCGGTACCTATATAAATTCTTTCAAAATAAGTACCAGCCTTCTTATTTTTCGGAACAAGCCTTCTTATTAGACAAAAAATAAGTTTTTATTGTGTTTTTGGAACACAGCCTCAGTCCTATAATTGTCTTATTGTGCTATGAAAATTACTTGAAGGATAGGTTAGCAGTTGATTATCTAATGAGGTTACACGTGGAATTGAATGCTGCAGATCAGGTCCCCTTTGATATATTCCCTTATACAGCGCTGCTACCCACACATATAAATAGGTACATACTCTATACAGATTTTTGGTGGGGGTCCACCTCGGGTCCCACACGAATAATCCGAGTCGCTCATTAATTGTAAAACATTTTTTTAAGGGCGCCCGCAAAAAATCAGCTTAATCTGATACTTAGAGATGCTCGATTCAATCATCGAACTTTTCATTTTGACTTCCGGGTAATGAACAGTTACTTCCGGGTAATGAACAGTTAGATGATTGGATTGAGCATCTATAGATATTGGATTGAGTTAATTTTTTGCAAGAGCCCTTTAAAAAATATTTTACATTTAATGAACGACTCAAATTATTTGTGTGGAACCCGAGGAGGGCCCTACAAAAAATCTGTGTAGAATATGTACCTTATTTATCTGTGTGCTTAGACTTTTCATCCCTTATATCAGATTGTGTGTGCGCTTTTGCATTGGGAGTTCAGTAGCCTAAGTCTTCATACTTTGCTTCATGACCAGTGGCATTGTGTTAGGATAGTCACACACACGCACATGATTTACGAATATAAAACAGTAAAGAATCAACACAGAGATATACGTGGTTCCCCAAAATCGGGTACGTCCACAGGAGCGAGAGCGACTGCTGTTTTTTTATTATCACAGTTATCAACTAGGGTTTATAATATGGAGTATTTATAGCGACTCTATTCTAATCCTAACCTGGTATTTGGTCTGAATCCCAAAAATACCCTTGTACGATACCATAGCCTTCTTTTTAGAACTTCTTCGTATCTCTTCATATTAAACATATGAGCCACAATTCTAACACATTGCAATGTGCTTTGGTTATCGCCGCTGGTTTATCAGCGCGAAGAAGTGAAGCTAGCAAATTAACGAAAGAATGACCTAGCTAGTGAACCATGCATGACCGTGGAAAATATGAGTGGAATATGGAACCTTGAAAAGTGATGCTAGTGAATTAATGTTGTTGTCTTGTTAAAGGCATGCCAATGAGAAATATGAGTCAACAACTTTTGAACTCCTCTCGTCAACAATTAGTTGTAACTCTTGCTCTTGATCTCATTTTATGCCAGTCAAACGAAAGTCAGGCATAGACTGCTACATACAAGCGTGGCCGAAGCCATAACCCAGGATTTAACTCTGTAGGTGCGGTCAAGATTATGACCGTTGACCCTAGAAGAAGTTTGACCTACCACTCACATGATGACGCGTGGAAAG
>JAOTQK010000020.1:10528748-10540304 GCA_025642025.1 Rhododendron ferrugineum
TCAAGTTGTAAATCATAAGGGAGAGACCATTGGCAAGAAGATTGAGTCTTTGTTGCTTGACTGGAACGTTGATGGTATTTTTACGGTGACGGTAGATAATGCTAGTTCGAATGACACGGCTATTAGGTTCTTGAAAAGGAAAACGATGGATTGGAAACGAACAATCTTGGATCATGAATATTTGCATATGCGATGTTGTGCACACATTTTGAATCTTATTGTGGTTGAGGGGTTGAAAGACAAGAATGAGAGTATTCTCCGTGTTCGTGATGTTGTGAGGTATGTGAGATCTTCTCCACAAAGATTGGAGAGTTTCAAGAAGTGTGTGGAGAAGGAGAAAATTGTTTCGAACCAAACTGTGTGTCTTGATGTGTATACTTGGTGGAATTCCACTTACTTGATGTTAGAAGTAGCCGTCAATTTTGAGAAGGCATTCCACTGAATGGAGGAGGAAGACAGTGGTTTCAAAACCTTTTTTGGCAACCAAGAAATTGTCGGCTTCTCTTTTTGTCACATCCAATGTGTTTTTTGATGAGATGTATAATGTTGAAGTCAAAATAGAGAAGTTAATTGCCAACAATGATCCTCTCTTGTCTAAAATGGCATTTGACATGAAAAAAAAATTTGACACGTATTGGGGGAAAGGAGATAGATTCAATTTCCTACTTTATGTGGTAGTGGCACTAGATCCCCGGTTCAAGTTAAGGTGGGTGAAGTTTTGCTATACAAAAACCAAAGGGAAGGAGGTGGCCGAGGGAATGGAGAAACGTGTGAAGGGAATTTTGGACAAGTTGTATGATGCTTATGCAAACGAGGGTGAAGTTAGAGTTCAAGTGGCAAATGCAACGCCGAGTGTAGTGGTGGATGAGGATTGTGATGATCGGTTGAGTTTAGCAAGTGAATTTGACACTTACTTGGAGCAGGAGTATTCTAGTGTTTATTCGTCAGAGGTAGACAAGTATGTGAATGATTTGTGTGAACGTAAGGATATTCTGGATTTTGACATCCTTTTATGGTGGAAAAACAATTCCAACAAGTATCCGATCTTGTCCCAAGTAGCGCGTGATGTATTAGCTATGCCCGTGTCTACCGTTGCTTCGGAATTGGCCTTTAGTACGGGTGGTCGCGTACTTGATCCATTTCAAAGTTCACTCTCACCATCAATCGTCGAGACTCTTGTATGCACCCAAAATTGGCTTCTAAGTACGGTTCCAATCTCTCTTCGACAAGCTATGGCTAAAGTTGAAGAACTTGAACGAGGTAATTTAATGTGAACTTGATAGTTGTTTGGCATTGTTGGTAGTATTTAACTATTCATATTGTATTGAATTTAATTTCTTTTTTTTTCAGAAATCCTTGAAAATGATGCAAGTTCGAAAGTTCCTACGAATTGAGTGACGAGGCTTTGGACGTTGGTAAAATATTTAAAAAGTTAATGTTATTTTGGGATCTTTGGAGTTTTTTATTCTCATATACTTTTTATTTGTGTTTAACATCCTAACAGGTTTGGAGTTTGGACACATGGGAGAGGAGCAGTTTTTTGTTACAATTTTCATAGTCATCTGGTAGTTGTGACTTGTGAACTTTAGAACTTGTAATCTGGTGGTATGGAAAACTTGTAATTTGTTGGCTGGTGGATTGGTGTTGGTGAACTTGTAATTTTCGTTTTGGTATTTTCTGTTTTATTTTTGTTAGTGGTGTGCTATGGCTGCTAATCTGGTTATGGTTTTTGTTGATGATTATGGTTGGAAATGTTAGTAATTGTGAATGTGAGATATTGTTGCTGTGTTGCTGGAAAATTGGAAATGGAACTGGAAATTGGAAATGGTGCTGGAAAATTGAGAAATGTTGTTTAATATGGCCCAAAACGTGGATGTGGGCCATATGGCATTGGGCCCGATTAGGCCTGTTGGGAAAGTGAAAAATAAGTCCAGAGTAATTAACAAGTCAGTCAAAAAAATGGCCCAACAAAATGGATAAAGCCCAAAACAAACAGGCCCAACAAAAAGCCCAATCCGAGAGTCCGACTGAACCCGACCCGATATGTCTAACGGTCGGTTTGGTTTCAACCCGACAATTGTTTCGGTCGGGTTCGGGTGTGATATCTGCTATTCGACCATATGTCGGGTAGGGTTGGACCCGACCCAAACCCGACCACACCCGACCCGTGGACAGCCCTAAATAAAATATTTTCCATTAATGGAAGGGTCTTGCCCTATAAATACCCCCATTTGTTCATCTTTTAAAAGATTAACAAATTTCCATACACCTTGGGTTAGGAAAAAAGGTTACAAAATCTTACACCTCATTTTCACACCTCACTCAACCTCAAATATCAAAGCTCAATACTCTTTCAAACCCAAAAGCCAAAGGTATAACACATTTGTATTACTCTGTTTTGATCCCTGAGGAGGGCTGGCAGGGTCAAGGCTGGTAATCAATACCATGCCCTGGCCCTAAATCTGGCAAGGTTTCAAAAATCGTAGTGGCTAGAACCAGCGCGCGCCGGTCATAAGAACGCGCGCACCAGTCCATGGTAGCGCGCACAGATCGTGTGTGGGGATTGGTGTCTAGTTCTTTTATGCTTTTTCGTATTTATACATCACTGTTAACATGATAAAAACTACTTTACTGTTTTCCTTAGTTTAAACTGCTAGTTTTAATTTCAATATGCTTACCTGTTGTTATGGAATGCCTCTGGGGTCTTTCTGAATATGTCTCAGAATCCAGAAACATGTAAACCAAGCACTGGTTAGGTGACTTTGACCAGCGCGCGCCTGTGGGTTACGTGCGTGCGCAAGTCTGTCTATGACCAGTGGCTGGCCTTGCATGGATAATTAGGCCTTTGGTCTCTGTTTTCATCCCCAAACTGTTTATGGGGTGTTTTGTTAATTCGTAGGGCTTTTCAGCCTCTAAATTGTTTAGTGTAACTACCATAAACTGCTTGGTTTGTTCTTGGTGTGCACTGGTCACCTCCAGAGCCCAGAGGGTTGAGAATAAGAGCTGTGGGTTTAAGTTTATTGACGCGCGTGGGTCTTGTAGTGGCGCACACAGGTTGTGTCAGCATGCAGTGACTTGATGAGTGCATGCTGGTTCCTTCCTGCACACGTCACTCCAAAACAGTAGCCTTTCATTCTGTTTAAAACTCTTTAACTGTTCTCCTGCCCTAATTGGCTTAAAATTGATTAATAAAAGAAAAATCACAATATTTTCAAAATGTCTAAGTAGAGACTGATCTCCGGATTGGGCGAGAGGGGTGCCTTAAAATCCTTCCCCTCTCGTAACCTAGTTTCCGAACCCAGATATGGTTATGACGGACTGGTGCCTTCACTTTTTCAAATCAAATAGTGCGGCAGGTGCTTCGAATACGGTTCCTTGGGTGTCGGACCTTCAAACCCGAGTGGCGACTCTGTATTCCGAGCGCTTGGTCCCCGCTTGCGCTCCCTCGATCCGGGCCCTCGCTTTGAAAAACGGAATTTCCAAGGGCATGCTGCCCACACCCATATTTGTAGAGCAAGTCAATGAGACTCTATAAATACTGAAGGATCACAACCCTAAGAGGTACATATACTCTTCTACCCTGAAACCCTAGTCTCTTGCTTTGCTCTCTGCACATTCTCATCCAATCGCCGGAGGGCCTTGCCGGGCAATCCTGGCCAGATCTTAGTCGTGCGTTCCCTGTGCAGGTTAGTGCAAGAAGGCTAGACCGCCGTTGAACCAATGGAGGAGGAACTCGAATCAAGGATCACGGGCCACACAGTTTCTATGGAGTATGAAATGGAGTGTCAAAATGCAGTATTACTAGACTTCCCCTTTAAAATGTGACCCATCACTAGCAAGATGTATATAGCGCGTCTCCCTATTTTTGAACCAAAATAACACCATGTCCACTCTACAAACCATAGTATGTCAAGCAAGATTCCATCACTCGGATCACCAATACAGAATACCAATCCGATTATTGGTACCAACCAAACGAGTACATGGATTATTATTGTTACCGACCAAATGGGTACATACAATGTACCGACGGTGTATGGGGCTCACTCACGGCCTTCACACAAATGATCCGATCCGTTGATAAATTTTAAAATAATTTCTTGAGTAATCTCATAAAAAAATTAGCTCAATCCAATATTCTAAATGAAAACCTAGAAGATTGGATCAAGAACTTCCAGTTATCCAATAGAGCTGATTTTTGCGAGATCACTCAAAAATTTATTTTAAAATTTAGCAAGGGATGGTATCATTTTTCCCCATACGCCGTCGGAACAAGTATGTACCCATTTAGTGGTACCTTAAGGATTCTGCATAGACTGTTCACACTGGGTGAAATAGCTTCGGATTGGAACTGATTGTTATGTGATCAGAAGAGAGAAACTTATTCGTTCTTTACGGTAGCAACAAATTACGACCGTCTAAAAGTGTTCTATACGGTCCGGATTTTAATGAAAGTATTTTGGTGAAAAATTAAAATTCGGAACGTTAAAAACACTTTTGAACAATAGCAATTAGCTCTGTAAACAACTATTCACGGCTCTGCTGTTAAAAAGATTTTCTCGTGATCAAAATTGTAAGTACAATTTCAAGATTGAAAAGACACAGAGAGAGAGTACACCTACTCCAAGACTTTTACCACCAATCAAAACCCAATCGTTGAAACTAACAAAGGAAGGGGATGGTTTCATTTCGATAATGATGAAGATAGCATATTTCCTAAAATTTGTTGAGACCGTTAATTTTACCAATAATTATGTTGATTGGACTCCGGTTATGATCTCAGAATGCCGGACACTTCGCCGCCCACCACTATTATGTTTCGATCCAGTATGGTAGTACATTTTTCTTGTCAAGGTAAAAGATGACTTTCCAAAATCATACTGCTTGAAATCAATAAACACAAGTACAACTAATTTTATATCGGTTCCTCTATAGTCAGCTCGGTGGACTGACGATGGTGTAGCCCAAAAAGGATTGTACTTCCCCCCAATTTCAAAGCATTGCCAGCCTTTTCCTTCCATGTGATTGACTGATGTGAGTTGTTAAAACAAATTGACCCCATTACCCTTTTTCCCCCATCTGAGATGCACCTCCTTTTTTACTACTCCAACGACCAATGGTTCATTAATTTTCTTTCCACAGCTTCAGTGTGAATATTCTTTTTCGACTTTCGAAATAAAGCTATTTTACCAAACAACGCTTCTAACCACACAGACATTTGCGTACAGATTGTGCACAAATTTTATTGTGGGGTCTATCACGGGTCCCACACAAATGATCCGATCCATTATTAAATGTAAAATATTTTTTCAATAGTTCTCGTGAAAAATTAACTCAATCTGATACTTATAGGTGTCCAATCCAATCATCCAACTTTTTATTCAGAATTTCGACTGTATCTATAGGTATCGGATTGAGATGATTTTTCGCGGGGACCTTTAAAAAAATGTATATTTAATGAACAACTTGGATTATTTGTGTGAGATCTGTAGTGGATACCACAACAAAATCTGTGCCTAATCTGTGTACAATTTGTCTGTGTGGACAAACTTACTGTTTACCAAATTTGGACACCAAAACAAGCTTGCATCAACTCAGTAAACAATTAGCCATTTTTCCTTTACAAAAAAAGTTAACTACAAATATCGAACCACTGTTCATGAGTTATTTATAAAAATATTATTTTTGTCTTTAAAACTCTCATAATTAAGTCTCTACTCTTTATTTGGGAAAATCAATCATAATATTTTAGAATAAAATAATCAAAAAAATAAGATATTTGCCTCAGGTCAAACGGATTAAAAATTGGGGCACTTAATTTTTTAACCATATTTTTTAATATACAAAAAGTCTAAAAAATTAAGTGCTCCAATTTTTATTCCATTTGAATGGGTGCGAAGATTTTATTTTTTTGATCATTTTATTCTAAAGGGTCGTAATTAATTTTTGTCTCTAGCACTATCATAATCAAGTATTTGCTCTACAGGGTCCCAAATAAAAAATAAATACTTAATTATGAGAGCCCTACAGACTAAAATTAATTATGACATTTTAAGATAAAATAACCAAAAAATAAAATTTTCGAACCGATTCAAACGAATTTAAAATTAGAGCACTTAATACAGTCTAAGAAAAATTAAACAAGACAAAAAATGTAAATTTTAATTGATGATAAATAGTGTTGGTGTAGTTATGAAAGAAAAAAAAGTTGATAGCTAAACCAAAAATATGTACTGTTCATAAGGTAGTTTATCTACAGTATTTATTAGTGTACATGCTCTTAAGCACGCAGCCTGAAATGGTAAAGGAAACTAGTAGTAGTAAAGTAAAACAAAAAGTAGGAAAAGTTACTTTTGTGGGAAAGTGTATGTGATTTTGTGAGAAAAATAACCACATACTCTTTTTGTTATTTACAGGGAATGGTGGGTTATTTCTGTCATTTTGAGAGTAGACCTTTTTACCTGCACAAGCCCTCAGAAAACGTACAAAATTTAAGAGGTAAAGGAACCACTTATAGTCCGCCCAGAGGGCTGACGTTAGATTTTGCCATTCTATATACTCTACCATGAGTTTAAAAAAGAGCAAACTATGATGATCATATTTTGAATATTATGTGATGTGTCAAATATTGTATTAGTAGAATGTATACAATTACATGACAAATGAGACGCATTCCATCATTTTCTATTATAAAACAGAAGGTGTAGGGACAAATTGTTGCAACGGCTCAGATTTGTTTGATCCAAGGGTTGAGAGGCATTTTTCCAATTCTATTGAAGTGTCCATACTTTTCAACTAAATTACACAATTGCCAAGTCTCCTTACTTTCCCTACTCCGTCTCCTCTACGCTTCTCTCTCTTTCTCCATCGTTCAACTCACTGACGAGAATACAACTCTCACACTGTTCTCTCCCTCCCTCAGTCAATCTCACACAATTCACGCACTCTCTCTCCGTCGATCTCACAGTGATTGATCTCCCTCCCCCTCTCTCTCTCTCTCTCTCTCCAAAACCCTAATAATCACCGGCGATAATGAGGTATCACCCTATAAATTTTCAATCGGTTTTTGTATTAATTTTGTTAATTTTTTCTGTAGAAGCAATACATGCTCTGTTTCTATTATGGACCATTTTCCCAGTAAAGATTAAGGTGTGATGTAAGCTGACCATGGGGAAATCAACATCCTAAATGGGTCGAGAGCCCAGGAAATGCAATTAAATGGCAAAATAGAGAAAGCATTAGAGAAACCCAATGTTAGACTTGGTCTTATTTTTCGTGTCTGCAAATCAAAATCCTAAATGGGTCGAGCTATTCCAATCGTGTTTATCTCTTGGAGGAATACCCAATCAAATAAGAGGTCGAGCGTCGGTATTGTCATTATCTATTTCGATCTTCTTCTCAGGCTTGCTTTGTTATTTATTTTGGTCTCAATTTTCTGTTTTCAGTTGGAGATGCGTATTTTCTTTTGGTCATTTTAAAGCGTGCTAGAGCAAATAGTGTGGTCGTGTTTAATGTCGGGTTAGCTTTGTAGCGAATAGTATAGCAGTATGAAGGGGAAGTCACGAATATAGAATATTGAAGTTGAGTTCTTTGGTTGTATTTGGTGGTTTTGTACTTTGTTAATGCCTTCTCCATGAAAATCGAAAAAAACGGTTTTGATTACAGAGTTCTTTGTATCAAGTTAATTTTCAGCAATTTGAGCAACTATCAAAATTCAAAAGGTAATTTTAATTTCAATCGGAGTGGGTAGTGTCACAGACACGGACAAACACTGGTACGTTGATAATACAGGTGATACCCTTTGCCCAAAGTATAGTGTATAAAAAAAATTCAGCGATAGCACTCAACAGTACTGTCCAGTCCCAACTCTCCCACTAGCATAAACTCCAGTAACATTGTGTAAATGTTCAACAATATATAGAAAATTGACCATACAAAAGAACAAAATTCATGTACTCTCTCCATTTCATATTTTTGGTCTCGTTTTACTTTTTATGTCATTTAAACAATTGTCTATATTTCACAATCTATAATATTTATTACGATTTTTAAAATTTTATTTAACAAAATTATTTAAAATTTATCAAACAAGATTCATATTTGATATAAAAAATATTATAAATTAAAAAATATAACCAATTTTTTTAGAACTCCCAAATAGTACACATGACCGAGAATATGGAGAGGAGAGAGTAGTAAACAACATAAACGCATACATAAATCCTTAATGCCTATCTAAAATCCAAAAATGCGCTTACAGGCTTTTAGGATCTTGGCACTATACTTATTCTTCTTCTTATTCTTCATAGATCTTGCCTTGACCGTATAACTATCCATACCTTCTTCACCAGCACCATGAAAGGGTGATGCTATGGTCACCAACTGGTCATGGATCCTACAATACCTCTCAGAAACTGAAGAAGATCTCCTCATTGAAAATACCCTTTTCACAGCAGACTCTAGGCTTGATGTTGTTGGGCCCAATTTCTGGTCAAATCTGAATCTATTTGATGATGTTGTGGAAGAAACAGAGGAGTTCCTGGTCAGCACCGCCCCGAATCTCTCCCCATTGACATGATCTTCACCTTCTAAATCTGAAGGGGGGTCATGGGTATTGGAGGCCTTGGGCTGTTTGGTAATTTCTTCGGTTTTGGAAGGGTGGTTTGGGGAAGATTTGGTAATGGGTTTGGGGGTTTGAGGGAAATTAGACAGGGGTTCTGAGAAATCCATGGATCTTGATTTGGTGGAGCCAAGGAACTTGATTTTGGAATACCCACTCATTTTTTATTATTGTATCTCTTTCCTATTTTTTCTTGAGAGATAGGGCTAAGCTTAGAGGCTATCTATCCCCAATACAAAGAGGTTAGGGGCAGAGGAAGCAGTGGAGGTTGAGGTGCATATATGTATTTATGCTGAGGTAGTGTAGGTTTTGGAGGTGGGACCTCGTGAGGAGGAAGAAAGAAAGGGCCCTGGGGATCTTGTAGGGTGCTCCGCCCTACGGCGGTTATAGTGCAGCGCACAGTCGTTGATCTCATCAATTAATGATTCAGAGTAAAATTCAATTTTGACCGGTAAAAATTATTTCTTACTGTTCGAAATTGAAAATCATATCTCAACCATTCATTACTGAGATCGACGGCCCGTATGCGCCCTACAAGGTGCCCTGCAGGGTGTTGCACTACAAGATTTCCGAATCCCCCAAGAACAGGGCGGGGGATGGAATAAGAAAATGCTAGAAACTCAACTCCCACTAGGGTAGTGTACATGTAAAACGGTAGATTTTGAATACCACGGTGATATCACGTGAAGTTACTTTTTTTTTTTTTTAGAAGCACAAAGCACAATTCATTTATCAAGCCCTCAAGGCAAGGATTTCCATCCGATTACAATAATAAGGAAACATACCAACCCTAACAAAAAAATTATAGAGAAAACAAGTGAAACGAAACTAAACACCTAGCGTCCGCTGAGCTGAGCGCTCACCTAACGAAGTTATTTAATTTAGTGAGAAATTTCTTTCACGTTGAGGCATGAACTACAATTGGTTGCATGAATGAGAGACACAAGTGTCTGAGCTATTTGTTGTGAATGGTATATATTACTGTTGCCAGGGCAGAGCCAAAATTCTGTATATGTGGGGTAAAGCAAAAACAATAGCAGTTTAAGACAAATTGAGAGCTATTGTCTGGGTCAAAATAGCAAATATTGGGATCAAAATTTAGAATTCATTATCAAAGAAAGTGGGGTCATGCGACCCCACTTGTTTCTTAGGGGTTTCACCCTTGACTATTGGACTGTGTTTTTTTTTTTTTTTCCCGGTAAAAGAGGTTTAATTGTGGTGACAGTACATTACCCTTGAGCAAAATAGTAAAGTCCAAGACAAATTACATTAGTTGTGTCTTGTGTGCCTAATAGTATGTTAAATCTTGAGACACCTAATTTTATGATCTATCTCACTGTCTCACCCCTACTATGTGTGAGATTGTACATTGATAGTCACCACAAAAGTGTTGAACAAAGTTGTCATAAAACAATACTGAGGGACCTAAAAATAGGACCATTTGATGTTTAGCAAGATGAGGTGATATAGAACCACCGAGGTGGTAGTCAAGTAGGCAAAAGTGCGGGTGGAACTCCCTCTCTTCAGGCAGCGGCGAGTTTGAACACACTTGCAGTTAGTTGTATTCAAAGTAGATATATATTATGTGTAAAGTCGTAAAGGCACCCTTGTTCAGCTCGCGTCGTGATTGGCCTATAGTAATTAGCTTAGCTGTCCTTTCTAGGACACTAGCTACCTCCCAATAGAACTTTTCCTAATGGTTAGGAAACTCTACGGTGGTCACGTGCGCCCAAAAAAAAAGAGAGAAAAGATGTTGGGATATAGTTACTCAATTTATCTAGTACTCCCAGTGGTCGGGCACAGGGATAACATTGTATGTTCGATCCACATGATTATTTTCCCCAACTTCCGGTCAACACTGCATGGGTTGTTGGATCCTACAAAAGTAGTACTGTATTACTTATTTCTACTAGTTGAAAATAGTGAAGGCATGTGTGAAACGAGAGAAGAGGGCTTGAAATCTGGAAGACTGTATAACGTGGAATCTGATATGGTGCTTGCTTGCTACCTCTAAAATACTAAAAGTCGATCGGCAATGAATGAATAAAGAATAACAAAAGCCCTAAAAATGTCCACTTTCTACCATACATAAAATGATTATGCTAACTTATAATAATACTCCCCATTCTTCTTTAATTTTACAATCCCCATTTATCTACACACTTTAGATCTATGGAGGAATATAGAATGCAACTGTGGCAGTATCTTACATTATGTCGATCTGCAATCGATAAAAAATAATCACAATGAAACTTGTGAGAAAGAAACTCTTTTTCCTTGCTAATACTATCATATAAGTAGTGTTAGTTAATACTGTAGTGCCAATTTTCCATGGGTTTATTTTGTTTTTCATAAATTAATGTTGAACAAAATACAAAATCCCACCCAACTTCACCAAGGGTAACAAAAAATTCTTCTTAAGAATTGGATCGATCTACGTTCTTACTACACTTTAGTAGTCCAATTACACAACTGTTGGATTAATTACCGTGCCTGCTATCATCCTTGTATCAAGAAAATCAAGGGATGATCAAATCCCAAGAAGACGTTAGCGGGTGAACCGCCACCAGAAAGTTTTGGAATAGTATTATTCTTTTATTGTAGTGGTATTGGAGCTAGCTTCGGTTTCCAAGGCTAATGTTAGAACCCAATATTTAGTCAAATTAAGAACAAAAATTCAACAGACAAGAAGAAGTGCAATTCCTTGATTACAGCACCCAACCCCTATTTCCATAGAGAGCTGCTAAAGGTACAGCAAAACCTGTACAGCAGCCATGTATAAATGGTTTTTGCACCCGTCTCGGGTCCCGCAAAGATGATCGGAGCCGCTCATTTTGTTCAAAACATATTGTTTAGGGCCCCTGTAAAAAATCATCTCAATCCGATATCGGTAAGGGCGTTTACGAATCATCCAACTTTGCTTTAGAATTTAGGCC
>JAOTQK010000020.1:10540404-10560985 GCA_025642025.1 Rhododendron ferrugineum
ACGAATCATCCAACTTTGCTGGCTAAATTCTGAAGCAAAGTTGGATGATTCGTAAACGCCCTTACCGATATCGGATTAAGATGATTTTTTACAAGGGCCCTAAACAATATGTTTTGAACAAAATGAACGGCTCCGAACATCTTTGCGGGACTCAAGACGGGCGCAAAAACCATCTGTACAGGTTTTGCTGTACCTCTATATTTACTGATTTCCATAACATATAAATACCCAATTCCCATAAATCATCTGGAGGATCCCCTCCATTAATTTTCATCATTTTTTCCCTCTATTCCATACAATTAGATGAGTCCTGTGAAAGTATTGAGAAAAGGAGAGATATTGTATTGAATTCGATAATGAAAGTATATAATGAGACCCATCCATTTATACAAGTGAGAGCGCCTAACTATGGAAAGAAAATTATCCTAATTACAATACAATCGGAATCAATTACAATCAAACTGAAATCAAGGGGATCAAGGAAATCACATCATATAATCATATCAGGACATGATTACAATTTTATATGATTACGATATAATCTAACGTCCCCCCTCAAACTCAAGGTGGTAGTGTAGATGTCAGCTTGAGTTTGGACACGAAATCAAGAAAACGTCCAGGAGGATGAGCCTTCGTAAAGATGTCTGCAGTCTGGTCAGTTGAGGAAACTGAGAGAAGGCAAACGCTACCTCAAACAACATGTTGTCGGATGAAGTGACAATCAATCTCAATATGTTTGGTGCGATCATGAAACACATCATTGCGAGCAATTTGAACAGCACTCTGACTATCACAACAAAGTGTAGTAGAAGTGGAATGAATAACACTCATATCAGGGGGGAGCCATCGAAGCCATATCAACTCCTGAGTAGTGTCAGCAATAGCACGATACTCTACCTCGGTACTTGAGCGAGAAACAAGAGATTGCTTCTTACTTCGCCAAGAGATGAGAGAGTCGCCAAGAAAGAAGCAGTAGCCTGTGGTAGATCGACGATAAGTGGGATCACCAACCCAATCAGCATCAGAATATGCACATAACTCAAGAGAAGAATGTGTTGAATAGTAGAGGCCATGGAATAGGGTGCCTTTGACATAGCAAAAAATCTGAAGGACATCATCAAAATGAGTCGATCAAGGAGCACACATGAACTGGCTAACTATGTGAACAGCATAGGCAATGTCAGGTCGTGTGACAGTAAGATACACAAGACTGCCAACCAATTGGCGATAACGAGTGGCATTAGGAAGTGGCGAACCATCCAAAGGAGTGAATTGAGTGGTCGGCTCAAGTGGGGTGGATGCAGTCTTGTTGTCGATGATACCAGCACAACTAAGAAGATCAAAAGCATACTTAGCCCGAGTGAGATAGTAGCCATCGGATGTAGATGAGATCTCAAGACCTAAGAAGTAGCTCACAGTACCTAGATCCTTCATCTGAAATTGCTTGTTGAGAAAGGCTTTAAGATCAGAAATACCAACATTATCATCCCCAGTAATAATCATGTCATCAAATAGAGAAGAAGAAAAATGATACCACATGCAGACTTCCGGATAAAATGTGCTGAATCATACTGGCTAGAAGAGAATCCAAAATTCTGAATAGTGGTGTTGAATTTGGCAAACCAGGCACGTGGAGCTTGCTTGAGACCATAAAGAGCGCGATTAAGTTTACACACTTTGTTTGGGGGATGATTATACCCAGGTGGAGGCCGCATATAAACTTCTTCGGTAAGATCACCATTGAGAAAGGCATTCTTGACTTCCATTTGATTTAGACTCCACTTGCGCACGGCAGCAACCGCAAGTAAACTTCGAACAGAAGTGAGACGAGCAACTGGCGCAAAAGTTTCCTCATAGTCAATACCATACTCTTGAGCAAAACCTTTTGCAACCAGACGAGCTTTGTAACGCTCTATAGAGCCACCAGATCGAGTCTTTATCTTGAAAACCCACTTAGAACCAATAGGAGTCTTACCAGGAGGAAGGTCAACAATATCCCAAGTGTGTGTTTTATCCAAAGACTGTAATTTTTCTGCCATTGCTTGCTGCCAAAGAGGGTTAGAACTTGCCTCGCGGTAGGAGTGAGGTTCATGCTGAGAAAGGATAGTAGAAAAACAATGATAATCACGAAGATGAACAGGTACTTCCCTTACCCGAGTAGAAAGACGAAGTGATGAAGCATCAGATAGAGGTGGTGCAGAAAGCTCAATAGGAGGATCATCAGATAGAGGTGGTGTAGGAAGCTCAATAGGAGGAGAGCTGGGTGATGTAAGGGGCTCAGGCTCAGGAAGAGAGGAGTCAGAAGGAGTAGGATCATCGGACAGAAGCGGCGCCTCGGGATAGGTCGTATAAGGAAGCTCAGAAGAACTTGTATCAACGTCATCAAGGAATATATCTGCAGAAGGGTCAGTGAAGAAAGGAGAAGCAGACACAACTGGTAAGTGAAACTTGGACATAGAAGAAAACATTTTGTGTTCCCAAAATATGACATGCCGAGAAATGCGAAGACGTTAGGAAGAGAGATCCCAACATTTATATCCTTTATGCTCAATCGAATATCCTAAGAAGCAACAGAGACGAGCGCGTGGTTCCAACTTTGTACACTCATGAGGATGTAAGAGAACAAAACAAGCACATCCAAAAACTTTGAGAAGACTATAGTTTGGCAATATACCATATAATCGTTCATAAGGAGACTGATTCCCAATGGTAGGGGATGGGACACGATTAATGGTATAGATAGCGGTGAGAGCAGCTTCCCCCCTAAGTCGCTCAGGACAAGAGGCATCTATAAGAAGTGCACGGACAATATCTAGAATGTGTTTATGCTTACGCTCAGCGCGACCATTTTGTTGAGAAGTGCCAGGACAAGACCTATGTGTCAAGTTTCCGTTTTGGTGAAGAAATTTTAAAAATTCTGCTTATTTATATTCCATGGCATTA
This sequence comes from Rhododendron ferrugineum, assembly GCA_025642025.1. Taxonomy (NCBI): domain Eukaryota; kingdom Viridiplantae; phylum Streptophyta; class Magnoliopsida; order Ericales; family Ericaceae; genus Rhododendron; species Rhododendron ferrugineum. The sequence goes on from JAOTQK010000020.1 coordinate 10,543,348, forward strand.
TCAGCACGAAAAACTTTGATTGGGCGAGAAAATTGAGTTTGGACCATTTTAGAAAAATCATAATAAATCTGTTGTAATTCAGATATAGTTTTCATGAGATATAACCATGTAAAACGAGAATAATCATCTACGAAAATAACAAAATATTTAGATCCGCCCATGGTGGTGTTCGATGAAGGTCCCCAGATATTAGAATGAACTAAATCAAAAGGAGCAGAGGAGAAAGAGTCACTACGAGGAAACGGCAATGCTGGTTGTTTAGCAAGTTGACAAGAAAGAGAATCTACATGTTCATCTTTAATAGATCCTACATGTCCACTTGAAACTAGGGTACGTAGTCGACCAAAAGACGCATGACCCAATCTAGAATGCCACATACCAAGAGAATTAGAAGAATTAGACGTAAACAAACATTGTGATTGACTCACTGGAGGTGCAGAATTGAGAGATGAGAACTGAGATGGAATATGAAGATTGATGAGCTGATACAGGCGTCCGACCTTACGGCCTATCCCAAGAGTTTTACCTGTCCGAGGATCTTGCACATGACAGCCAGTAGCAGAAAAGATAACGTTAAGCCCAAGTTCACACAATTGACCAACAGAGATTAAATTCAATATAAGTGACCGACATGACTGACATGCATGTGAGAACCATCAGCTGTTTGGATGGCTAGAGTGTGAGAGGCATGTGACTTGGAGGAAAAAATGGTAAAATCAGATGTCATATGGTTTCAACAAGTTGAATCAAAGAACCATGAGGATGTACCTGTGACAGCAGACAAGGTAGTAGAATTCTTACCAGACTTGGATAAAATACCACATTTTGAGAGAATATCCGCAAAAATATATTGCAGTTCACTTTTAGTAAACCGAGCTAATGGAGGGTATTGTTTGAGACCTTCCAAGATGACCCGAAAGTATGACGCCATGACAGATTACTCCATAATCAGAGAGCACGGAGTGAATCAACACACCAAAGATCAGATGCACAATACCGGAGAATAACCGGAAAAAGGAGGCGGCGTAAACCGGTTAAAAAATATATGTTGCAGGGTCGATTTGAAATTGAAGCGGAAACAGAAACGAACCTGGAGTTGTGGTGTCCTTGTGTGGGTGGGTCGCGTGTGTATGGGTTTTTTTTTTTTTGCCGACCGATAATATTGAAGCTAGCTGGGTTTTAATCTGGGTGGGTCGGGTGGAATGATAATGATCAGATGGGTTTGAGTACTTGAATTTGGAATTGGTGGGTTTGGACTTGAAATGGGTTCAATTGGTTGGAATAGATCGAGATGAACCCAACGTGGCTGTTGAAAATTGGAGATGGTTTTGATTTTAGTGGAACAGAGATGGGTTTAGGCAGTAGATGGGAAAATTAGAAACTGATGGTAATTGGTGTAGTTGGCTGTGATGATTGGAAACTACCGTGGTCTCCAAAATCAAGGAGACCAAAATAAAAAATCGGTGGCTGCAAAATGGTGAGACTGTAAGGGCAAGGCGGAAGATAGTGATGGAAAAGCTAAGTATTAACCCTTAGCTCTGATACCATGTTAGATTTTTTGGAGGGTTCCAATCTAAAATCAATTGACAATAGGTGGAGTAGCCTCTAGAATATATTGACCAAGTTTGAATGGCTTAAACGAGCGATGTGGGACAAGTCTAACACTCCCCCTCACATGTAGCTCAGATGCACGTGGAGGTAACAAACCAAGAGCTGACTGACAGACTCGGGCGATAAAGATGACAGAGACTTTCCCACGCGAGGTGAGGTCACCAAAGACCTAGTTCTGATACCATGTGAAAGTATTGAGAAAATGAGAGATATTGTATTGAATTCGATAATGAAAGTATACAATGAGACCCATATTTATACAAGGGAGAGCGCCTAACTATAGAAAGAAAATTATCCTAATTACAATACAATCGGAATCAATTACAATCAAACTGAAATCAAGGAGATCAAGAAAATCACATCATATAATATCATATCAGGACATGATTACGATTTTATATGATTACGATATAATCTAACACCACATGCATTTATTGATGTGAGTTCACTTCCTAGAGGATTTAAAATGGGGGAAATTATTGAATGATCCAAGTTCATTCATTCTAGAGCCTTTCGACATTTAACAATTGTTAATTATTATATATAATATATAAAATGCATACAAACCTATTGTCTTTTAGATAGGTTTAGCTATTAGAATATCGATTCAGCTCACTAAATAATATCTCCTAAAATAAAGTGAGAAATTGAATTATGTACGACATGCTACATATCAAGATCACGATCGATGGTGGCTTAACGGCGAGTGATTATTGGCGGAACGGTGGTGGTTCGGATCCCGTTGTTTTCGCCCAAGATATACTGTTGGGTGCTCTCAGTTCAGGCCTAACAGCTAAGGGCCGGGAAACCTTGTGGTCACCAGTGATTTAGGCCGTCTTTGTTGTGCTCAAAGGGGGACGATGATGCGGTGGCGGTTCTTGGCCAGTCTTGAGTAGAGTTCGTCTTCTCCTTGGTGGTTGAGGCCATTGGTGACTGCTACTGTTTCTGGATCAGATCTTTTGGCCGTGTTTGGGTTTCTTCCGGTGGTGGTTGGTGGTGGCAGATTTGGGTTGCTGAGCTGTTGGGTTGTGTTATTAGATTTAGGGTTGTTTTGGATGTTTTTCAGGTATTGCGAGATGTGGTGATCCAGGCGAGGTTACCTATGAGGTCGGTGATGCTTCGATCGTTTTCAAGATCGGTGACATAAGATAGGTTCACGGCGGTTTTTTGGTGCTTCACGGCGGTCGCGACAACTATGGAGTCCGGATTCCATATGTTTGCTTTAGGGCTTGAGTGTGATTTGGGCTTAAATGCGAGGTTTATCCCTTGCACTTGGGCTTTTTGGCCTTTTTAGGTGTTTGGGTTGCGTCTCATGTGCGTTGTATTGTTTTCTCTAGACATTAAAGCCTTTTATGTGCTGGGCTTTATCCCTTGGGTTTCTCTTTGTTTGGCATCTTGCCATCAAGGAATTAAGTCTCGGATGGGCACTTGTTGCCCTTCTCCTTGCTTCTTTTGGTCTTTGTATTTGTAGGTGCGGTCAAAATTATCGATCCTTGACCGGTGGAGACTGTTTGACCTGCCAATTGGCTGCGGACGCGTGGTAATGGGGCCCACGCAGAGGGGAAGTCCTGGTCAAACCTTGATTTGAAGACGACTAGTTGACCGTCCAATGGAAAGAGAACACATGCACAGGCATCAAAAGATACACCCACGGAAGATGTTCGCGGGAGGGATGGCTTCCGCGGAGACCTGTTTCCTCTGCGGAACAAGAGGAATGTCTACCAAGACAGTTTTAGCAACGAAGGATCTCAAGTGGGGCCCCGCGAGTCCTCCAGGTTTCACGATTATAAGAAAATTACTCTAAACAACTCCCGGGGCATTATCCAAGCCTAGAGGCAGGGTCTGGAAAGGGCTTCGGGATGAGAACACGATCGCCACGGGTCGCGACCTTGCTCCACCGGGAATTGGGGAATTCCTTGTGGCTTGGTGTCTTGGAATGGAGGACGCGCCGTGAAGATTCAAACTCTCCCGCAGAAAAGTTTCCGTAGGAGGACGAGTTTCTCCAAGGCCTGGAGGTACAGTAGGGACACGTGTCGGGGTTTCACAGGAGCGCCGTTCTGGGCCTGACCTAGGCCCAGGTGCCCTATAAATACCCCTGACATTCCCAATGATTTGATAGTGCTGACTTTTCTGGAGAGAGAGGGTGTGAGCACTGAATTTGAGGAAGGAGAACATTTTTTCCCAGAGAAAATGTGACCTCACCCATTCCATTCACAAAAAGTTGGACGTAACCCCCACGGAGAAAACAAGGGACACGCTGCCTTCGTCTCTCCTGTACCTCTTGCTCCTTCTCTCACCCCACAAGATTGCTTCCTTTTTTTTCTCCTTGCTAACTATCGACCAATCGCACCTCTCTAGCTTACACGTACTCCCACGTAAGTGACTCTCGCAGAACCCCCAATTCAAAGATTAATAAAATCTTTTTTCGCCGTTAAAATATATATATATATATATATATATATATATATATCACGATCAAGGCCCGCTTTTTTAGAACATCTCCATTCGACCTTTTGGTTATATGTCGTTCAGCGGGTAATGAGTTTGGCTTGCAAAAGCTTCAAAATCTACAGTCACGGCTGGCGGGGATTGTTAATGGCAAAAAAGGTAGTTACCTAGCCAAGGGGTATAGACTACAGAGTGTTATGATTAGAGAAGTAATTCCAAAATTAGTTGAATATTCAGTGTTTAGCTATTATTAGCTAGTTGTTTACCCATTCTTGTTTAGGCGTGAAAGTTGGTTAGGGAGCTAGCTGAGCTGGCATTTCTGTTTGGTTGTTTGTTTGTAGTTATAGCTATATAAGGGAATAACCGTAGAGCATAAAGGCTCATTCATCTGTAATTTTCTTTGGTTGGAATAAGAAGTGTTGGGTCCGGAGTGTCTCCATGGATTTGGTTACACAATACTATTCCTTGCGATCACTCTAAAAATAGACTTGCGGGTGCGATATCGAATGCCATAAAATTAAGACTTAATTAAAACTCTTCCTACCACCAATTGGTTTTAGGAGATATGGTAGAAAAACGGTCCGACGAGTGGTATCAGAGCCAGGAAGTCATGAGTTTGAGTCGCGGGAGCATCATCGTGAGGGAGAGATTGTTGGGCCCGGAGTGCCCCAATGGATTTGGTTACACAATACCGTATTTCAATACGGATTAAATTTTGCGACTATGGATTAATTACTTCTAAGAATATATCTATTCCCAAATTAAACAATCATGGGGGTGTGTGTACGAAATATGCAAACCTACGAGCAAACCACAACACAAGATATACGTAGAAAACTCTGAAAGGGTAAAAACCACAGGAAGAAAACAAGCATTACTAAACACGAGGTTACAAGAACTTTTACAATAAGTTTGAACTCCACAAACCTAAACCTAGATGCTCTTGCCGAATCGATCCACGCACACCTCTCTGAATGCTTGACTGCCGCTGCCTTGAATCCACGAGCCTTCCAAAGATGCCTTGCGAACTCCACGAAAGGGCTTAGGTTAGGGACTGATTGTAGATGTAGATGAAAACCCCTTGAAGTTAATCTTTTAGAACATGACGTTATTAGTCTCTGAGGTGCACCGAAAAAACCCCAGTAGCTGATCGTCTTTTATGGGTTTTAAAACCTTTGATGGCAGCTCTCTATTTTCTTATTTTCTAACCCCTCTTCCGGTCACTTTTATGACCTAATGGGATAATATATATGGCAAGTTTTCGTAACGGCTAATCTGCCTGTTTTGCTTGGGCGCAATATTTTGCTTGAGCGAAATTCACATCGTTAATTATATTGTTTCCTTATTCCCACTTTCCTTTCCTCCATGATTCCAGTCTTTTCAAACCACAATTTGCCTATATTTCTTTCTGAATCACAATCTCTCCATATTTCCTTCCTAAACCAAAAACCCATTTGACTAGGAAAGCCGAGTCACTAGTGTTGCGAGCGGGTGCAACTGGATGTTCTATTCAACACTTAGAATAAATTCACCCTCTTCAAAATAGACGAATTGTTTGATGCCATGTGATTGTTGGGAGACCGACAGACGACTCGATCTAATTGCTTAATATTTCTTCCACAAGAAATTACAACTCAATAATCAAATAATTGCAATTACACGGACGAATGTGTTTTGATCACATACCATTGACAATCAAGAATATTTTGGCTTTACAATTTCCCCCTTTGGCAATGCATGACAAAACACGTCAAATAAAAAATCTAACACCTAATCCCAACAATCACAACAGTCATCCTGCAATGTTCTTAACAAGCGCACAGTTAGACCCCGCAACATCCTTCTCCCCCTTTTTGTCATGAATTGACAAAGAAAGAGCAGTGAGAAATAATATATGCCATAACATGTAAATAAGCAATTAAGAGCATAGAAGTGAAGCATAAGCACAAATATGTCAATGAAAACAAGTTGCTCCCCCTTAACACAAGCAACTCCCATCATATGTTCCCATTGAAAGGGATCTCAAAGAAAATGCCACGAACTACTCAACATTAAGGTATATCGCACACTCAACATCACATGGTACAACAAGTAATGAATGCTTTCAACAGGGCAACCCTAAGAAAGATACAGGGAACGATCATGGACATGAAATCATGCAAGTGTCAAGGTGAGAGTGTGCACAGATAGCCTCAACAATAGGTTCAACTCATCACCATGAGATCATACCATACCAAGATAGAAGATCACGTCACATCATCCTTCACAATGGCGTCAAACCAACTCCATCCCTATTTTTTTCCCTCGATCGATGACATAAGCAAGAATGAGTGTTGAGAGATGCCAACCTTATACAAAATAATCACACAATATTTTTCACCATCATGGGTGACTTTCACACATCTAAGGCCGTAGCTTAAATCCATGACACAAAAAGAGAATTCATGAGAAGCTAGTCAATGGTAGCTTACACATGCACATAGAGGTAGCCCTTTTCTCGGGTCTCTCAATTTTTTGTTTGTTTTTTTGTTTGTTTTTTAAACCCATCAAACCGAACCAATCAACCTCACATGGGGTATGCAAGCCAAAAGTCAATACCCAAGGTGAATGACATAGGGTGTCCACCACAAGGGTAAATACTCACTCTATGGGACAAGGACCAACTTCTCAAGGCTATCAGACAACATGTACAAACACAAGCAATAGACTCCAATCCATGAACATGATGCTCGATGAGACTTTCATGAGGGTTAGCACTTGAGAAGACATGCATGACAAGTAAGAACCATGGGATGCAAACGCATGTGATTTATAAAAGACATCAAGAATTGCAGCATGCTCAACGATATCCCAAACATGTGGGTCACAAAAAATATATATAATTTTTTTAATTCTTTATTTGAAAGACAATACAAAAAGAAAAACTAAAATAAAAATAAAACTCATAGAACTAGGTAAAAGATAAAAAAGCATAAAACATCCTAGTCTATGAACAAGGACCAAGCCTCAAAAAGAAAGATCAACCTCTCCGGATGACCCATTATCATCTAGAGAGATACATGAAGGACTCACTTGGGGCCTCACATCCGAACTTCTCACCCAAAGTGTTCGGATACTCACTTTCTCAACTTTTGCCTTAGCCTTGGGGGAAGGCTTAGATTTGTGATTCACAATTGTCTTACGTGTAGGCATGTGCTTGTGAGTCCTACCCCAAAAACTTTTATCATAAAAATTAGAGTGAGCATGAGGGTATCCAATCAATTGATAACAATGTAGCCTTATGTGACCCTTGACACCACAATGGTGACAAATGGGCATGAAACCCCTTTGCATAGGGGGGCTAGAAGGAGTAGGCTTACGAGGCGCATTATTATTTTTCTTGCCATGAATGAAAGATGAAGGATTAGAATTGTTACCTTTATCCTTACCAAAACCATGATTACCTCTACCTTTAGAAGTTGATGCTTCCTTTTGAAACCCAAGGCCGGTTTTATTCGAGGTTTCCCTTTGCACTCCAAGCATATCTTCCAAAGCCTTTGACCCTGCATTCATTTTCTTAAACATAGCATTGGCCTTGTCAAGCTCAGTTTGCAAATTAGCTACCTTCAATTCAAGAAGCTTGTTAGTTTCATAAGACGTATGCAATTCAATTCCAAGTTTTTCATTCATGCTCTTAACATCAACAAGTTCATTAACCAAAGAATCTCTATCATTCTCAACTTGACTCACCCGAGCTTGAGCTTCCAAAAGCTCTTGCTAAGTTTTACATTGGACTCATCACTTTTTTCACTTCACTAGATAGCTTAATGTTAGTCTCAGTCAACCTCAAGCTTTCTATGTAAAGTTCATTGTAAACTTTCTCCAAACTCTCTTCCTCCTCACTCTCACTCTCACTATTGATCAAATCCTCACCATTCACACTCTCATCTTCTAATTTAATCTCACTCACATGAGGATGCACAGAAGCTCCTAAAGCCATGACTTTACTATTCCCCCCACAATTTTTTTCTTCATCGGAAACACTATCAAACCAAGTCCTGACATTATACGATTTATTTTCTGTTTGTTAGCACATTCTTGGGCAATATGACCAAACCCCATGCACTCGTAACATTGGGGACCCGATGATTTGCTCTCTTTCCTCTCTTTACCCTTGGAAGACCCATCTTGATTTTTGTCACCACCATTCTTATCTTTCGAACTAGGACCAAAAGTTTTATTCTTTTTAAAAAACTTTCCAAATTTTTTACCAAATAAAGCCATTTCCTCTTGGTCCAATTCATCGTCATCACTATTCGAGACCTTGAAACTATCTTTAAAACTAGAAAAAGCCAAGGATTTTTCCTCATTTTTGTTCTTCTCTTTTTGAGGTCTGTATTGTGACAATTTAGTTTCAAAAGTTAAGAGGTGGCCAACAACTTCCTCAACCTTCATGGAATCAAAATTAGGCAAACATTCAAGGACTTCAACTTTAGTAATAATTCTCTCAGGTAAAGAACGCATGATTTTCTTAACTATTTTCTCCTAAGAAATAGGCTCACCTAAGTTAAAGCTTGAGTTCATATTTTCACTCAACCTCGCATAAAAATCACCAAAGGGCTCATTGTCACTCGTTCGTATCATCTCAAATTCAGTGATAATACTCTGAAGTTTTTGTCGTCTCACTTGACTGAATCCCTCATGAGTGATGGATAAAATATCCTAAGCATCCTTAGCTATTTCACAAGTTGAAATACATTGAAACTCAGATATAGACATACAACTAAAAATAGCATTAAGGACACATGAATTATGAGTCGCTTTTAAGTGATCAGTGTTATCTCAAGACTCATCAGGCTTCCAGACAGTTTTACCTTCCACGGTTGTGGTAGGCTCAATATAGCCATTAACAACCGAGAGCCAGACACGATTGTTCTGAGATTTCAAATGAGCCTTCATCCTAGCTTTCCAATATGCATAACTAGACTCATTTAAAAGAGGAGGTTTCGCAACAACAAAGTTATGAAAATTAGGGTTTTCCATAATCACAAAAACAAGGATCTACTCTTGAAAAAACTTTCAAACAAAAGAGTGGCCCGCTCTGATACTAATTGAAATACTATATTTCAATACAGATTAAATTTTGCGACTATGGATTAATTACTTCTAAGGATATATCTATTCCCAAATTAAACAATCATGGGTGTGTGTGTACGAGATATGCAAACCAACGAGCAAACTACAACACAAGATATACATGGAAAACCTCTGAAAGGGTAAAAACCACGGGAAGAAAACAAGCACTATTAAACACGAGGTTACAAGAACTTTTACAATAAGTTTGAACTCCACAAACCTAAACCTAAACGCTCTTGCCGAATCGATCCACGCACACCTATTTGAATGCTTGACCGCCGCTGCATAGAATCCATGAGCCTTCCAAAGATGCCTTTCGAAATCCACGAAAGAGCTCAAGTTAAGGACCGATTGTAGATGTAGATGAAAACCCCTGGAAGATAATCTTTTAGAACATGACGTTATTAGTCTCCGAGGTGCACCGAAAAACCCCCGTATCTGATCGTCTTTTATGGGTTTTAAAACCTTTGATGGCAGCTCTCTATTTTCTTATTTTCTAATTCCTCGTCATGTCACTTTTATGACCAAATGGGACAATATATATAGGGCAAGTTTTCATAATGGCTGATCTGCCTGTTTTGCTTAAGCAAAATTTCTTGCCTTCAATATTTTACTGTAGTGGAGTTTTCCTTGGGATAAGGAAAACACACCCAAGCACGTGCTGGGAAGGCACCACGTAAGGGAGAGACACAGGGGATAATAACCGACCACATGCGCAGCACAAGAATACTACGAGGAGTGCGCGTAGGGTAATGTACGTGGTAGCACGGTAGCACCACGAGAGGGTGTGAAAGGCCGAGCAAGGCAGATAGACAAAAGAATTGCATAATGATATACGGTGCGAGTGACGATCAAGGGAAACATAGGCCCGAGCTATGTCGACCATGGAATGGGCAACTGGATTAGTCTAGAATATTCTGGAATGAGCCCCTTACGCGATAAGGGCGAATCCCGCGAATAAGGGAATGATATACTCTGCCATGAGAGGCAGAGATTAAGTGGCTATATGGAACGAATTTCATATAGGGATAGTTTCCCTACGTGAAAAGGGATCTCGGCTTATTGGGCACAATAGCCCTAGAAAGGCCAAGTTACCTTATACGAGAAAGGAAAACTAGGGCAACACGATAACTTGGGCAACAAGATTAAACGAAATCTATAAATATGAGGTGAACCTAATGAGAAAGGTACGTGGTCATTGACATTCTTTTTATCTTACGTGAGTTAGGGCTTTACTAGTATACGTGATACTAACTTAAGTATCGGAGGGCCTTTGCCGACGAGAGGCAAATGTGCGCGCACCCGTGTTTATTGTTGCAGGTTTTAGGGTTCTAGGAAAGTTGCCACGTGCGTTGTGATCTCAAAGATAGTAATCTTTCCTTTAACGGTTTTTACCCGTTACATTTGCTTGAGCGAAATTCACATCGTCAATTATATTGTTTCCTTATTCCCACTTTCCTTTCCTCCATGATTCTAGTCTTTTCTAACCACAATTTGCCTATCTTTCTTTCTGAATCACAATCTCTCCATATTTCCTTCCTAAACCAAAAACCCACTTGACTAGGAAAGCCGAGTCACGAGCGTTGCAAGTGGGTGCAACTGGATGTTCCATTCAACACTTAGAATAAATTTGCCCTCTTCAAAATAGACGAATTGTTTGATGCTGTGTGATTGTTGGGAGACCGACAAACAACTCAATAATCAAATAATCGCAATTACATGGACGAATGTGTTTTGACCACATGCCATTGACAATCATGATTTTTTTGGCTTTACAAGAAGAATTCCATTCTCTATTTTCCATTTCATTTTCCAGTTCTTCTTCTTCTTAGTCATTACATTGGTATCAGAGTCGGCGTTCCTTCGCCTGTGAAGAACCATTGCAATTGTCGATGGGACTAGAGGCCAAAAATTCAAGAAAATGGAGGATTCGATTCGTCTACTCAAAGAAGGACAATAGGGTCATAAGAAAGAAATGGGGGAAATCAAGAACTCGTTGAAAGATCTGGGAGACATCAAAAAGATGTTCGCACCAGTTACTATGAAGTATGATCAAATGGCTGCACATGTGTATGGGAAACAGCCTCAAGAGTTGTTCAGGGTTTGTGAGAACCAATTGGAGATCTGTGGTTCTTTTCACTTCAGATCTGTACCACAACAACTCCAATCCTCGCCTGCTTTTTGCACCAGGTATGCCAAGGTCAACTTTCCTAAGTTTTTGGGTGATGATCCAACTGGATGGGTTTATAAATGTGAAAGATTTTTTTGAGTACAATGCCATTGATAATAATAACAAGGTGAATTGGCAATTTTACATTTGGAAGATAGGGCTATACAATGGTATCAATGGTTTGAGAAAACCTAGTACTGTTTGATTCATTGGGATACGTTTAAGCAATAAATTATTGCTAGATTTGGGCTTGATGTGTATGAGGATGTTGTGGGGGAGTTAACCAAACTTTAGCAAACCTCTTCTGTTAAAGAATATTAGGAACAATTTGAGATCTTGGCCAATAAACCCAAAATTTGCCTGAAAATTTCTTTACAATTACAAGTTGTTTTATCAATGGGCTTAAGGAAGAGATAAGGGCTAATGTGCTAATGTTTAGGCCTACTACTACATCGCAGGCCATTAGTTTGGCCAAGCTTCAAGAGTATAGTATTGAAGCCATAACCAGAAAGGCCAAACAAGGGAATAGGTTTGTGGATTATACCCTCTCTCCGTCAAAATCTAGTTTCTCTCAAAATTTTCTAAGGAAGGAGCTTCCCAAAGAATTAAAGGACAAAAAAGAAAAAGGACTTTGTTTCAAGTGTAACAAGAAATACATAAGAGGTCATGTATGTAAAAATGTAAAAAGAAGCAGTTGTATACTTTGGATGGGGACCAAGAAGATCAGAAACAATACCAAGATCTTGTCAAAAAAGGAGAGGATCAGACACAAGAAGGAGAATTGCAAATTTCAATCAATGCTTTATCTAGATCAATCTCTTATAGAACTATTGAGAATTCAAGGAAATGTCAAGAAGAAGTTGATTGTGATTTTTGTTGTGTCACGCCCTCGATTTTCAACATAAATATATAAGCCATTTCAATAAAAGTTCCTTGCATAACATAAATAATACCCAAAAGAGTTCCCAACTGTTTAATTTACAATTCATGTCCCCAAGTTTAGATATACAACATTGGCACTCTGGCCTAAATTAAGCTTAAGGTACAAATACGGATAAGTTCTAAAGTTACAAACGATTTGGTCAAAAGGGAATTCTAGATTAATTAGTTACAAAGTCATCTTGATAAATAATAAAGTTATTACAAAGATGATTGAGTAACCAAATGATGTTAGCTTCCAAAAGTCTTCACATCCAAGCATACGATGCATGAAAGCTACTATCCAACATTTGAACCTGAAAAGAAAGATTAGGTTGAGCCACACTAGCCCAGTAGGAAAATCTTTTTCCAATTCTTTGTGCAAATATGATGACAAGTGCAAAGGAAAGAAGACAAGATGATATAGTTCGATAGATGGATAACAATCAATTCATAAGCATGCCATTATTGCAATTTGATGCATAGATCACAAGACACAACAACTCTGACAATCCCGACATGACTCACTATCACAAATCTCTACTGTTTGTATTTCCACCCTTTGCGTTACAGTATAACACCTCGAGAGTTACCATATTACCACCACTTGCGTTACGGTGAACTCTAACAACCCGGGTCATCGTATTACCACCCCTTGCATTACGAGACCCACTTGAGTTTCCGTATTACCACCCCTTGAGTTACGAGACTCCCTATTCCGACTTCCGACTCGCACAACTATTTTCTTATTCAATATGCAAGTTAAGACTTCCTCATGTTCACATTCATACATGAGACACCATGCGATATGCCACAAACATTCCCTAGTAATCGACTAATCGATAAGATGCATTTCAACACGGTTTTAATCAAGTAAACTCTTATTCGTTCCTTACTAACGAGAGGCCAACGGAACAAGGATATCATCGATTAATCAGAGGAAATCAATTGAACATGCTTGAGATAGGTTAGGAGGTGTCAAAAAAGTGTTAGAAGTGATCAGAAATCAAAACAGTTGAAGCATAAGCAAAGTGGGCAAAACTGCCCAGGAAGCCAAGGAGTATCGATATCGATACTGGAACGTTTGGAGTATCGATACAATAATTATTGTACGTTACGGCAGATTCTGAAGCTATTAGAATGCAGATTTCTTCAGCGTATCGATACGCAAATACTTGTATCGATACGGGTGTAGGGATGTATTTCTTACAGGCCCAATGAGCTGCCGAACACGTGGTATGCGGGGTCCGCATGAGGTGAAAGGTAGTGTAAAACGCCGTGCAGAAGGGTAAACGGCAAAAAGCACCGATGATGTAGAAAGTCATTGGACCAGGTAGTTTGTTCGGCAATAAAGGCCCAGTAGGCAAGGGATGTCATCACAGGGTTCAGTCTGTTCGGCATTGAGGATACCGGACAGATAGAGTTGTCAGACGGAACGTAGTCTTTAGAGATAAGGCGATAAGAATATTTCAGAAGCAGAATTTAGTATCCTGTCGAGATAGGTATAAAAGCAATCCTATTATAGAACGAATCCCATAAAGGGAAGAGTCCCTATGATTATGGGATCTCGGCTGATTGAGCAAGAAGATCCCTGGGAAGGACAGGTTTTCTACACGAAGCAGAAAGCCTGGGCAACAAAGATGCTTGAAGGACAAGCAAACGGATGTCTATAAATACAAAGGTAAACCTAGAGAGAAAGGTACGCAATACGTTGCACTACAATTGTTTTTCCTACTGATAATTAGGGTTTCTTGCTAGTACGTGATACTAACTTTGGCATCGGAGGGCCTTTGCTACGAGAGGCAAAGGTGCGCTCACCCCCTGTTGGTTTTACATATTAGGGTTAAGACGAGGGCACTGGGGTTCTGACAAAACACCACGTGGGCACTAGCGATCCAGCACTGTATTAGGTACTATCTATTTTCGGCCACCTACAATTGGCGCCATCTGTGGGAAATCGAAGGAATTCCCCAAGAAAAAACGACCATGGTGGAAGTAGATCCAGTCACACCGCTCGCAAAGAAAAATCAAGCTGGTGGGGAAGGAGATAAATCCCCACCGGGTGCTTCGAGAAAGCCAACTGGTGGGTATGGTGGGAGGACAACAAGTAGAGACGATCCTCTGACCATTCAAGATGACTCCAAGAATAAGGAGGGCAAAACGGCTACAGGCTCCACGCGACGGAGCAAATCCCACCATAGAGGAGAGTCAGTTGCACATTCGAGAAGTGTGCATAACAGTGAAAGCATCCTCGATAAAAAGAGGCAGGAGGTTGAGGAGTATGCTCGTTTGATCAAAAAACGAGAACACGAAATCCGTCAGTTAGAACAGATCCAAGAACACCCTGAGGACTCTGGACTCTCACGAGGGCATTCCAGAGGAAACAAAAGAGCTTTGGTGAAATACAAAGAGGCTCCTTCACACCGAAGGAGGAGGAGTAGGAGTCCTACCCCAATAAGAAAGGGGGCTTCTTCACGAAAAAGAAGGAGCAGGAGCCCAAGCAGGCAAAGGGCTTCCCCACGCCATAGAAGGAGTAAAAGCCGAAGCTCCTCGCCCGAGGGAGGGGCTAGAAAACATCACAGGGACAGGTACGAAAGACCTGATACCGATTGGAACAAGGCTGGGGCCCATAAAACGATGGAAAAAGAGGATGGGGCCATGACTGCACGAGAGGCAGCAAGGCAGGCACTGAGTAACATAGCGGCGTCACCCTTTGCTAGAAGGCTTCAGGATGCACGGTTGCCGAGCAGAGTAAAGCACGGTGCGTTCGTACTTTACGAGACAAATGCGGACCCCGTAGCCCACATACAACATTACCAACAAGCCATGTTCATGCATGTAGGGGATGATGCAATTATGTGCAAAATGTTCCCATCAAGTTTGGGAAAGGTAGCTTTATCCTGGTTCCAAAGTTAGAACTGCGTTCCATACGAGGATGGACGCAGTTGGCGGAAGAGTTCACTGCTCGGTTCTTGACAAGCAGGAAGGCTCCCAAGACATTTGAAAGTCTCTCCATGATGAAGCAGGAAGAAAGCGAGCCGATCAAGGACTATGCCAAGAAATATTGGGAGACTTTCTGTAGGGAGGTATTCCCGAACAAAGTACAAATACGGCCCGAACACGTGGTACGTGGGACCATGGTATAATAACAATAGGGGCAGTCGCCTTGCAGTTGGCTGATAAGCGATATGGGCCAGAGACATGAGACGATGTTGGTCCAGAAAGCCTGAGAGAGGTCTTGAAACCAACAATATATAAAGTAGCTGGTCCAAGTGACTTGTTCGGCAATGAGAAGGCCTAATAGGAGGAGAGTTCTGAGGAAAGCAGTCTCGGATACAAGGAACACTCTGGAAGGTTCCAGAACGGTATAAATCCCTTAAAGGAATGAGATCTCGAGAATGTAGGATCTGGAATAGATACCCAACGGGAATGGGATGTTCGGCCAGCTAAGGGAAAGAGTCCTAAAAGGACTGAGGTAAAGAACTGATAAGGGAACGAGAATCCTAGTGATTATGGGTTTCCTATACGAGATAGGAAACACACGGATACTTGGGCAGCAAGCATCTGTAAATCTATAAATACGAGGAAGGCCTGGTGGCTAGAGGTACGCAATAAGTTGCAATTGATTAGTTCCCTACTGATAATTGGGTTTTTCTACTAGTGCGTGATACTAACTTTGGCATCGGAGGGCCTTTGTCACGAGAGGCAAAGGTGCGCTCACCCCTTGTCTGTTTTCCAAGTAGGAGCTCCGGTGGCATACTAGGGTTCCGGCGATGGGACATAAGTAGCCGTTGCAGTTTCGTGCTATTCAAGACCCCTTTCATTTTTCTGCACTTACACTTTCAATGAGATTGATAACTGTAGCGAAGAATATGCGATTGCTACGTTCAAAACTGGCCTGCCTGTTCGGGGAGAGTTACGCCGGTCATTGAACAAACATTCGGTATCAACGTTGGCCAGGCTAATGGAGCGTATTGAGCAACACGCCAGGATGGAGGATGATATACTCCGGGAGGATGGCAGGGTTGTTGCCGAGCAGCCTAAGGTGCCAGCAAAGAAAGTGGATAAACCAGAGCCCAAGACCTACCGTGAGTGGAAAGAATATGGGCAGGCTAAGAAAGAGTCATATAAGGAGAAGCAGGCACCTGATCCTAAGTCATTCTTTTCAATTACCACGGTTTGGAAAGAGCCCATTTATAGGATTCTTTATCGAATAAAGAATCAGCCTTACTTCAAATGGCCCCCAAATCTTGGTGGAGATAAGGATGCAAAACGTGCTACGAATCAGCACTGCAGCTACCACAAGGATTGGGGTCACATGACTGAAGATTGCGAGATGTATAAGAGGCACCTTGACGATCTAGTCTCTAGAAGCTACCTCAAGGAGTTTATTCAGGAAGACCCCAAAGATAAAGGGAAAGCCATGGAGATGGATTACGAGCAGAATCCTAAAGGGGTAATCCATATGATACATGGATTGGCTACGCCTTATATGAGAATGAGGTAAGACTGCTCCAAAGGCAAGTCAAACATGACTAGCATGTTACGCGGTTGGGAAACAAGAGAGGGCGAGAAAACGATATATGCAACGAGGGCATAGCTTTTACAGACGAGGATTTGGGGGATGTTCAAGTTCCCCACAATGATGCTTTAGTCATAACCCTCCGAATTGGGGAGTATGATATTGTAGACACCTCTCAAACGGGGCATCGCCATACAGATTGATCACGCTTGTTTAGTTCCACTTCATAAACCAAGATCGTGGATATCCCCATGGCTAGGAACATCGCCACACGATAACGGTTATCATCAAAATAGAGTTGCCACCTAGTTTATTAAAACTAGGAAAAATGGACAGAGATTCCGGGTACGAGAGCCAAGAGTACAATAAGGGGAAGGTGTTAGGCACCCCTCTTTGCCCAGTCGTGAGACTGGCCCATAATCGTTCGACATACAATGTATATTTGCTTTATTTAATTCTAACACATAATCTGGTTTTTAGCATTTAACAGTTGATAAGGTGAGCTAGTACGATAAATGAAAGCATGCATCAGAATAAGCAGAAAACAAATATGTCCCAGCCAAATAGATCCCTCGGTCGGTGAATTGATGTCACGGCCGAGGAATCCCACTGGATCAATGTATCGGCCGAAGAATTGATTCCCCAGCTGATGTTCTTCCTCACACCAGAATACGAACAGTTAATAGAAAGAACTAATCAAAAGCGAGAGACTGAAATTAAATCAAACCATAGGCCCCTGGGCCTCAGCACCTTGATCCCTCAGAGATTGATTGCTTAGATTGCGATTGATTGTAGATAATAGTGGTTGATTGTGGTGGTCAACTTCACAAAACCCTAGAACAAAGTGAATTCTT
>JAOTQK010000020.1:10584266-10595055 GCA_025642025.1 Rhododendron ferrugineum
CTTTCCACGCGTCATCATGTGAGTGGTAGGTCAAACTTCTTCTAAGGTCAACGGTCATAATCTTGACCGTACCTACATAAGGGTACCCACGAGAAATCGGCAAAAAAAAAAACCAGGAAGAGCTTGATTTGAGCAGTTTTTTATTGAATCGTTCAATAAAAAACTGTTTGGATGAAGCCCTTCCCGATCATTTTTTTTGATGATTTCTAGCAGCTACCCTTAAAATTACATTCTGATCACATTGAGCAGCTCCGATCATCAAAATTCGATCGGGAAATGGCAGAAATGGCGAGGTCTGCATTTTAAAATGACCGAGAATGGCTTCATCCGAACAGTTTTTCATAAAACAATTCTTGCCAATCTTTACGAAAAACTGTTTTGGATCAAACACTTTCCGGTCATATTTTGAGCTGATTTCTCGTGGATACCTTTAAAAACATGTTTTAAACAAGTTGAACGGTTCGAATCGTCAAAATATGACCAAAAATAGAAGGTCTGCACCTTAGCAAAATGAGGGATCCTTCATAGGAAGGGGACTATATATACATATATATATATATATCCCTGACCTGATTCCGGTCCGTACCTCCCCTTTTTCGATTGAATTTCGATGATCCGAGCCGCTCAATGTGATCAAAACGTGATTTTAAGGGTACCCGCAAGAAATCGGAGAAAAAAAATGATCGGGAAGGGCTTCATCCGAACAGTTTTTTATTAAACGGTTCAATAAAAAACTACTCAAATCAAGTCCTTCCCGGTGTTTTTTTTTTTTGCCGATTTCTCGCGGGTGCCCTTAAAATCATGTTCTGAACACATTGAGCGGCTCGGATCATCGAAATTCGATCGGGAAAGCGGAGGTGCGGACCGTAAGAAGTGTGGACTTGATCCGGACTATATATATATACACACATTCTACTGTCTCGACCCAAGTCTTTTGCCCTAACCCAGATCCAACTCCAGACGAGAACGGAGAAACCTCTCTCTCTCTCTCTCTCTCTCTCGCCCTAACCCAGTTCCAACTCCAGACGAGAACGGAGAAACCTAACTCTCTCTCTCTCTCTCTCTCTCTCTCTCTCTCTCTCTCTCGCAATAGCCTACACTCATTTCACAAGCCTCAAATATTTATAAATATTTATAAAAAAAAAAATTTGCCAAAGTGCTTGGTGGCGCCTAGGCAGGCTCGGGGCTAGGTGGTGGGTCACCGTCTAACGAGCGCTATTCAGAACACTGATGATATTTGGAATCATCAAGCTCTCTACGTTTCACAAACCTAACGTGTGCACGCGCAAATAGCGCTTGCCAACTAATGTTTGTGCACACAGATAGCCACTTACCATCAGCTCACAAACACCAGTGAGCACGGGCACGGATGCAAGGCACACGCTCACACACACACACACAAACACTCACAAAGAGAGAGAGAGAGAGAGAGAGAGAGAGAGAGAGAGAGAGAACCTGGACTTGGATGAGGCCATCTTCTTGGTTGAGAATTTGAAGAGACAAGGTTCCCTGAACATCAAAATTACTGACACCACCATCTCGCTTTAGGGTAACATTAAGTTTCTCCTCAACAGACAATGTGATGGGATCAGTGGGTGGTGGAGCAGCTGATCTGGATGGACCAGAACTTGTGCGCACATCCTCAAGAATAACTTCACCTTCAGCTTTCAAAGATTCCAAAAACTGATTCGCCCTTTGTGTTTTACCAAGCTGCATACCAAGACCTTTTGCAGGGGCTGTAGCAGATGAAGGTGCACGACCTAATGATGCAACTACAAACAGTCAAAATACATCCCTAGTTGATATCATCCGTACCACAAGCCAACAGGAAATACCGTTGGTCAATTAAGGGGCAACTGACACAGTTTTTAAAGAAACAAGGGCACAACATAATTTGCAAGACTGGACAGTAGCAACTGTGTCTCAGAAGTCTAGTGCAAAAACCATTATCAAGCATACAGTATTCAAATAAACTCTAAATGGACAAGTCCAAATGCCGCACACACGCAATTCGTTCAGTTGTTAGCACAACCTAAGAGAAGTAGGAAGCTGTAAGACCTCCTAACATTTTTAACGGGTTTTATGTAGACAAGATGGATTAACCAAGGCCTCATTTTATGCTTCAGTGGAACAACATATAGTCAGACAGTAAAAGACTGTTAAAGTGAAAGAGTCTCAAAAAAATCTACCTTGGAAGGTAGAGTACCATCCAACTAGGGATGGCAATCGTACCCGCCCCGAACGGGGCGGGTTTTCCACCTCATTTTCGGGTATCGGGTCTGGGTAAAAATTTCCAAACCCGCCCGGGTTCGGGTAGGGTTCGGGCCGAAGGTACCCCGCCCCGACGCGTGTGTGTGTATATATATATATGTATATATATACTAATATACATGTCCTTTCATTTTTTTAGCATTAATCTAAAAAACAATGTCTTTTTACTGTCAAGTAGCGTAATTAAATTTTAAAAGTAATAAAAATTGATATTTATTGATGTTTAGTGGATTTTTTAAAAAGTTTTCTTCAAATATTTATAATAAATTCTACACATAAAGAAATGGAATGAGGTATCTAAAATATTGATTGCAATTAAAAGTTTAGATAAAACCGCGATACCAAAAGACACAAAAATAATTTCAAAAGTTTTATTTTCTAGATAATTTTTATTCTTATTCAGCATTTTTTTTTGTTACTTTTTTACTTGTACTTTAATTTTTTTAATTTTTACGGGGCAGGGCGAGGCGGGTAAACCCATTGGGTATCCAAAAAAACCCGGTAGGGGCGGGGTCGGGGTATGCAAAAACCCGCCCCGCCCCGCCCCGCCCCGTTGCCATTCCTACATCCAACAAACTAATATCCAGTCCGTGTTTTGAAATATACAAATGAGGAAAGTGAAGAACCATAACTCACATGGACGGTTTTATTTCATATGGAGTTTATACTCCATTCAACACTCAAAGCAAGATCGCACGTTTCTGAATTAACCAAGATGAACAGGACAAACCTTTAGGCTTGCTAAAAGAGGATTCCACGTCAGTGCTTAATCCAAAGCCAGAACCACTTCCAAAACCAGTTCCACTGCTAGATATGCTCATTTCGCTACCGAAACCACTGTCAATTCTACCAGAACCCATAGACTGTATAGACATGAACCCTCCTTTTTCACCTCTATTCTTTTCGATCTGCGAAGCACTTAAGCAAAATTTTATTAGAGGATAACCAAAAAAGAAACAAACTAATGACAAGAGGAGAGACACTGAGGAAGACTTATTGCGCACCGAGCAATTACCTTGCTTTTGTCAATCTCACTAGCTTTGCGCTTCATGACATCCTTGGTCTCGTTGATTTTGCTCTGCATGACCAACTTATGCAATCTCTCCTCGTGACTCTCCATCTCGCAGTACTGTTTAACCTGTGCAACAGTGACATTGTCCTTGTGCCCTAGGGAGATGACTTCATCAAATGCAAAAATCAGCTCAAATGCTGTCTTGCAAATGCCCTCTTCATCCAGAGAGCCAGAATATTCAGGGACCTACACATGGTTAAGGAGTCAAACCAACTGACATTGGTATAACATCACAGTATAAACTCGGTGCATAGAATGCACCATGAGGAACTCCATTTTTAATAAAAGAGAAGCAAGCATAAAAGAGAAGCAAGCAAGGTGTAGCTGGTTAAAAAAATGCGCCTCAACTTATATATAGATTGGCAGATGTATCCAGAAAACAGTCTGTTAATCATACGGAAAACAGCTACACAATGTTACAGGGTATACCAGTTTCGAAAGAAGCCTCAGTGTCTCCAAGTCTTCAAGAATATTGCTTTGTTTGTTCGTTACAAGAAGTAAATACAAAGCCTCTATTGGCTGATAAACATAGCGCACGTTTTCAGTCTCGACATACGTATGTTGTTTTCCTGTTCCAACCAACTTGGGGAAAGCTGCAAGAAGCCCCTCAATCCTTATTCGAGACATGTCCACAAACTGTCTCGAGACAAGAGCTGCAGAAAATGTATTCCATCGAACCATTTAGATCAGTACCTCAATATCCAAAAAGGAAAAGAGAGCATAAGATCAAAGATAGGCTCTGGCCCCAATAAAGATTAAAGCATATAACTGATGTCAAGTTTAGCAATAAAGTTCCCTGACATTTCACTTTTCCAAGTTGATGCTGAAAATCTCTATAAAAAAGAAGGAAAAAAAAAAAAAAAAAAAAGGCTTTTATGAAAGGAGATGTAAGGTATCAATCGAAGTATCAAACCAAACTAAGCCTTATGTCCAACTGAAATTGGAGGAATGTGAGAAACCAATTCATATATAAATACCAATTCACTGAAAAGAAATCATGTTAGATAAGAAGTCCAACAAGCCACACTAAAAGGATGAATCCTGGACTGGGATCAAGAGGAAAATAGACAAACAAGAGACTAAAAAGATGAAAAGAAAATCCCAACACGTTATGACGGAATATACCAATTTTTCACATGGGGCGGTGGTAAAAATTGTTCAAAAATGATACTCACACAACAATCCAAACACAACAACTTACACAACCTCTCACATACACGTGGGCTCCACACACACTACTATGTGTGGGCCCCACTTGTACGTGAGAGGTTGTGTAAGTTGTTGTGTTTGAATTGTTGTGTGAGTAGCATTGTTCTAAAAATTGTTTTAGAGGCTGATTAAATTTAGTTCAAGCGAAGAGTAACCACAATTAAGCAAAGCTTTGGAATACTAACAGCCAGTAATGCTGCATAAAACAGATGCTTGGTAGGGCTTAAATAAATGTAGAAAGAAAAGATAAAGGGGCTGTTCGGGCAACATAAGTGCCCCATGAAACAAAACTAGTAGCTAGTTCAGTGGTCTCAAGTAGCAGGCTTGGTCAATCAAAGAGGGCGCAGTGCGCTACATAAGTGTTCTAAAAGTCAGCCTAGGCTGACCCCCAATGCCTAGATCTAAAATATAGACAATAATTAGGCATTTTTACACTAGTCGGCAATTATTCGCCGATAAATTGGCTAGCCAACAACTAGTTGCCGATTAATCAGCGAGGCGGGAATCAATCGGCTTGATGGGGATTAATTGGCTAGGCAAAAATTAATGGGCATGGTATATTTTGCAACTTTTAAAAGTATTTTGGGGTTCAACAAGTAATAGTAAGAAGTATAAGGTGTCAAGTGTTTTTTTCAAAACAAAATGTTTTATAAATAATACATATCAAAGCCCTAAATAGGCTAACAATAAATATCGTGTTACTTTTTAGTGGTTACTTTCGTCTTAATTCATCTTTTGCAAGTCTCATGACTCATGTCATTTCTTACTAATTTTTTTTGTTTTGGCCGGGGGGGTGTCCAAAATTTTCCTTGTAAATAGAAAAACCGACTGATTAATAGGTGATGCCCCCTCTTCCTCATGACTAGCGCCTAGCGATGTTGTAGATTTTTACAACATTACATTTCCAGGAAGAAGAAAGGACTAAGTATCACACCTACGATCAATAGGTAGTTAGGCACCCATTATCGGTATAAGCATCAAACCAATCAAAATGACAGCAGGTGAGCTGGCACTATTACAATTGCTATCCACAGCCACCATGTGCCAACTGTAAGCGGGAGCGATAAGAAATGAATACGACCTTTACTATTCAAAATGTCTACTGACAATAGGTAGTTAGGCACCCATTATCGGTATAAGCATCAAACCAATCAAAATGACAGCAGGTGAGCTGGCACTATTACAATTGCTATCCACAGCCACCATGTGCCAACTGTAAGCGGGAGCGATAAGAAATGAATACGACCTTTTCTATTCAAAATGTCTACTGACAATATGAACCCGAAGTCACCAAACCCTATAGTAGGGGGGAAAAAACCCAACTAAAACAAGACATAACTAGGGAAAAAAATACTGCCCCTTAGTGCCTGAAAATATAGCTTCATAATATTAATGATAGACTTAAGAGATATGTAATAGCCAAGTTTTGCACACGGGACACTGGCACAAAGCAAACACGCATACATTCATTTCTCCAAAAACTAGGATACAAACACGTAAGGGATTTATCAATTAGAAAGCATATTAATAATATAGATGTATCATAGTAGTTCATATAAAAATTCAAGATAAAAAACCAAAACATACTGTTAAATTATGACGATACAAATAAACAATCATTATATAAGAATTCTTGAATGAAACATCCATAGAAATGTTGACTACAGGCCAACTTCTACAGACTACAAACTACATTTTAACCTCCTAACGTGTCCTAAACTTGTCACTAGAGTGTTCCCAATGTGTCCTAGAGCGTAATGTAGACACCCCAATTTGGCTTAACAAGTATTTTGGGTTCCACCTTGGGGACCAACCCGGTGATTGTTGTGATTGACTTCTCGTAAACCCAAGGAATTTTGTGAGTACTTTTAGCCACTTAGAGGACCCAATCCAGAGCCAAAAAGTTTTTTAAGACAAAAATATAGTTTTTAAGTAGAATCGATTTGCTGGCCGCTAGATCGTTCTCATGGGCCATGGCCACTACTTCTTTCTTTCACTCGTGGAATCATTGCAGTTGAAATCTCTCCGTGAGATCGTTTCCGATCTGGCGGCCGGCAGATTGTTTTGCCCAGAATTCTGGAACATTCTGTCATCGTTTGATACGAGCACAAACCCTAGCAGCCATAAAGCGTTACTTCGGGGCTAAGAAAGGGTTTCCGAATAGAGGTCTTGTTGCCCTATACTTCCATTTTGATTTGTGCATTGTGATTGGTCGGAATGAGTCATCCAATGCCTATATAAAGAGAGCCTTAGGGTTCCGAAATTACACGTTCAATACACCCTCTCCTACCACGAAATTCTGCAGAAATCATCTCTCATACTCCCTCTACAAAAGTCCTAACCCCCCGTGAGCAGCCACAATCCGAGTGATCAAACCTCGAAGTACCCATCTTAGATCTTAGGGTTTCGAGAAGCAATTCGATCAATCACCCCCAATCCAAATCATTCACGCTATTGAGGGATCAAGGTGGTGAGACCCATGGGCCTATGGTTAATCTATTTCCTATTTTTGTACTCTAATTGTAGTTTTTTTGCTGTCTGTTTATATTCTGGTGTGAGGAAGAACACTGGCCGGGACTTCGTTTAGCCGGCCAATACATTAAAATCCAATGAGGTTCACCGGCCGCGAAATCCATTCACAGGCCGATGGATCTATATGCTGGGACAGATCCCGTTTTTCTGTTATTTGATGTATGTGTTTTACTTACTATCATGCCTCACCTATTAAACTGTTTAAAGGCTTAATAACCAGTTTATTTGTAGAATTAAATAAAACAAATACTAATTTTGAGTTGGATGATTATGGGCCGGTCTTGCAACCGAGCGAAGATGGGTGCCTAACACCTTCCCCTTATCGTACTTTTGGCTCCCGTTCCCAGAATATCTACTTGTTTTCTTAGATTCAATAAATATTCTACTTGTTTTCTTAGATTCAATAAACTAAGTGGCAACTCTATTTGTCGATAACCATTATCGTGTGGCGATGCTCCTAGCCATGGGAGCATCCACGATCTTGGGTTTATGTGGGTGAAACATGTAGTGATGATCACTATATGGTGATGCCTCTTCGGGGAGGTGTCCACACATAATGTTGCCAACAAAATAATATATGATAAAAAAATCACACAAGTATTTAGGTGTGTATGACACGCATCAGGATAGTGTCGTGTCCATCCATGTCCGACTGATGCACGAGGCCGGTACATGTGTGCGTACTTCTTAGCATTATTACGGCAGAATCAGGTTAAGAAATTTCCAACACACTTGGACCGATTTACCTAGAATAAGACAGCAATAAACCAGATGACATTGGCCATGTAGCACAAAGGAATAAGATAACGAGGAACAAAACATAAAGCCCATGAATGTAAATTATTTCAATTAGGATGAGAGAAATTTACCTTTTCCAGATTTACTTATAATAGAAGCCGCAAGGACAACCTGCATCTCAAACATACACGATGATTATTAGTCCAGAAAAATATTATAATATAAAAATCAAAATAACGCAAATATGCCACATACACTGACATTATAATACGATGATGATGACTTTAACAACAAGAAAAGTTACTTCAACCCTCATTGTATTTCAGTTTCAGATCAAGATATAAATACTATCGCCAGGAATTCAGTTGCACTAGAAATCCAAAAAATAAAATAAAATATACCATTTTAAACCAAATGGAGTGGTGTGGGCGTTCACGGATGATACAGCAGCAAAACGAGCTGTATCCAAGCACCTACAGATCAAATCGAGTTAAATTACGCAACATCACTCGTGTATGTAGTTCTGTCTATAGATC
Source organism: Rhododendron ferrugineum (assembly GCA_025642025.1). Classification (NCBI taxonomy): domain Eukaryota; kingdom Viridiplantae; phylum Streptophyta; class Magnoliopsida; order Ericales; family Ericaceae; genus Rhododendron; species Rhododendron ferrugineum. The sequence goes on from JAOTQK010000020.1 coordinate 10,592,625, forward strand.
CACAAAATGCAGAAACAATTGAAGTGGAATTTTTACATAATACGAGGAAAACCAACCCTGATTAACCACAGTTTGGTTAATTTTATCGAATCTCTGTACACAAGGGATGTCGACTCCATATTTAAACGTTAGATGAGATAAACAAGAAGCTAGATCTGACGTACCTGAGATCGGAATTGGAGAGAGAGAGGAATAGGGGATCTCTAAATCTAAACTTGTAGGAAAGCTTCATTCCGAAGGTTTTATTGCGAGACTCGGGCCGGGGTGTTTCGCAATTTTCGGTGGTTACGTTAAAATACCCACTAAGCCCCCGTTACCTTGAATTCAACTTAAATTTGAAAGTTTGTCCTTATTTGAATTTTTTCCGCATCTGTTCATTTTGCGCCAAATTTTCATAGGTTATTGATTCGTTTTGACAAAAGTAATTGAAAAAGTAATTTTTTTTTTACTTTTACCTAAATATTTTTAAAAATAACCAATTTTTAGCAAAAACATGTCATTTTGTTGCCACTTGCCATGTCAATTGGTGATTATGAAGTAGGTTGGGTGGGAAACACTTCCGGGCATGACAGATCAGGAATGTTGCTTAATGCGGGCACCTTGTTAATCATAATGACAAAATTTTATTTTTCTAATTAATTGCAATAAGATCGTACACAATTAAAACATACATTACAAATAACAAAAGTTTATATCACATACTTTCCATTAAATTATGTAAAAATGAGTACAAAATCTCATAGAAAATTTGTAGAGTATATTTTACATAAATATCTACAAGTTTTAGAATGATCGAGATAGTTTTACGAATAACATTATTTTAAAATATTACTCTTAGATGGTTAAAAATAAATACAATTAAGAAAGAATTGTTCAAAATAGATAAACAGTTCAGAAACCAACAATTATAAACGTACCATATGATAAAATTGAAACATAAAACTAATTCTTATGTAAATTTTCGAGATATATGCAAGTGTGTATGAATTATATATGGAGTAATAGAACAGAGCTGTGTTTGAATACAAAAGACAACTGATAAGCACTCAAGATTGTACAATCTTGGAGCTCAAATCCTCCGAATTGTGATGTTTCTAAGTTTAATTGATCGTTTAAGCTTAATATTGCTCGTAAGATTGTGTTTTGTAAGTTTCAGGTAGAACATGGAATAAAGGCGGTTTTTATCGCCAAGGATTGTTCTCGGTCACCGAGTATCCAATGCTAGTGGCGGCTCCCCACCAAGTCCCGATGGGTGATTAATTGAGTGACGAGAGGGCGTCGGGTCATCATCGGGCCATTCAGACCAAGGCGAGGCCAAATTTAGGAATCTGCCAACCCAGTACCGATACTGGGATTTGGCCAGTACCGGTACCCACTCTCCAGAAGTTGGGTTTTGATAGCAATTTGAAGACCCAGTACCGGTACTGGGAGTTGGCCAGTACCGATACTGCTTGCAGATTTTTCCACGTTTTTGCTTACTTTTTTAACTTTCCATTTATGGAATACTTGCCACTTTTGGCAAGTTTTGGGATATTTATTGTGAGTAAAGGGTTGGGTTGTATAAATACCCCTCTCTCTCATTGATTACCTAGATACAAACTACTTTAAGTCTTTTTAGTTTTTAAATTCCTCCATAGTTTTTTAAGCTTTTCAAGTTGTAATTCCTCAAGAACACCTTAAGGTAATTTATTTACGTTAATTTCTCGTTTATTAAAGTTGTTTGTATGCTTTGGATCTTTATATAAATCAAGTTTGCTTTCGATTCTATCGGTTAAAAATATTTTCTATTCCCACAATGCTTTCTAGTCGTTTCAATATGTGTGAGTAGTCGATTAGGCTTGGCTATGGAGCGATTAGCGTCTCGTGACTTACGTTTATCTTGCCTTTCTCAACTCATGGCTCGAAGTTTGGTATGGAAAATGAGAAGGGTTCGCTTTTATGTAACAAAATTTGCCGATGTTAATCTTCGGTGATCATGTGCTCGCTCACATAGTTCCGGAGTGATGTCTTGGTTTGTGTTTGCCAAAAAAACGAAAGAACTCCCTTGTTTTCCATATCACATTTCTAGTCTTTCAATGGTTTCATAGCTAAATCTTCCGGTTGATAGCCTAAGCCGTGCGATTCAACCATGCTTTCGTTGAGAATGGTTCGATGGCCTAAGTTGCGAGCGTTAATAACTCCGTTGCCTTGCCGCTTGTTTAATCTAATCAAAACCAATTCTCTAGTCTTTTACTTAAGTGTTTATCACCTTTCAAAGTAAAATCGAAAGTTGGCCGTCTAAACGCCGGAAACACTTACTTCTACAAATCCTAACGAGCTATAGAGATTCTCTCTGTGGGAACGATCCGGACTTCCGGATATTATGCTGACAGCGATCTAGCCCTACGCTCGGGGTAATTCAACCTATTTCAGCGGTTAGGTTGTGGCGAAG
>JAOTQK010000020.1:10606465-10616688 GCA_025642025.1 Rhododendron ferrugineum
TAGGAACCCTAGAACCCCTTCATTTGTGTAAATATTGAACTCTTGTGGGAGTTATGATGTAATAATGAGCCAGACTCTATTTATATTTCACTAAAATTGTCCTTTTAACGTACCCAAAATTGGGGCTGTTACAGGTTCGACTTCGGTGCTAATTTGTTGCGGCTTTTCTTTATTTTTTGTTTTGTTTTATTTTGTTGTATTTTCTTTGTTTTTCAGACCGATGAAGTTTCGATCCTTTGTATGCAGATTCTATTTGGTAAAAAAGAAGAAGATGGAATTCTTGCATCCTACATTCACTGTGTTAGAAATTTTAATATCAATAAAATGATTGAGTTTTATTTCATTTATTATGTTATTTGTTACTATATTGTAACCTATTTAAGATTGACAAAAAAGACCAATTTAATAATTGACAAAACTTGATTGGAGATGTGATGGTATGGCACAACACGATTAAAAAAATAACACGGCACGACACGAAACACGATTGACACCAGCATGGCCTGTTTGAACCTCTATTAATAGACTAACGCCTTGTTTGGAACGTGTGGAAAGTAAACGAAAGGAAAGAAAAATAACGAAGAAAGAAAGTGTGAGAAAATAAAGAATTTTTGTTACTATTTTTTATACTCTATTTGGTGCTTTTCTTTTCTTTTCTTTTTTTCTCAAACCAAGGATAAGTTTCTCTAACTTTTATACTTCCTTTCCTTTATTTTCCCTAGATTCCAAATAAACCTGAGTGATGATACCGGTCCACAACGTAGGAGTATCCGCAACCTAATATTTGTCGATGAACAAAAACCAACCCTGAATAATGTGTGTGTGTGTGTTTTTTCTTCCCCTTATCCTCCTAATAATATGTGTTTGGATTAACAGAAAATATACCCTTTCCAAATAAAAAAATTCTCCCCCTATTTTATTTTGTTTGTCCTTTTTTGATATTCGTATAAGTTTTAAATTGCTTATAACTTCTAATTCAATATGGATCTTGTTTGATTATTTCTCAATTAAGTCTATAATACAAATTTTTTAAAATTATAAAAAATATTATAGACTGGGACATATAAACAGAAAGGGCACAAATAATAAAATTGAACAAACAAAATGGAATGAGAAGGAGTTAGAGCATCCGCACGTGACTTTTTAAACAACTCTCTAAACTAAAGTAAAGAACAAAAATGAGGAAATCGACAAAAAATGCCCTACACCAATCTCTCTTCCTTCCTTTTTACTTTGCAAAATAAATAAATTTGCTACAGTGACTCTTTTGTTTTAAAGAGTCACTATTCACCCTTTTAACTATTAATTTATTTATTTTTAATATGTTTTAATTGAGTAAAGAAATATGGAAATAAATGAAGGAAATTTAAAAGTATGAATATTTAATTGAGTAGAGAGTGAGAGTAAAGAGTTTCATGCCGTAGATATTTTAAAAGTGAGTAGCTAAAGTAATAAAGTGGATTTTTAAAATGTAATTTGGTCCAAAATTTAAAAAGGTTGACATTCAAATGTTTCACGCAAATGTCTAAAGAGACTAAAGCCTTGTTTGGATGATGTTTTAAATTTTTTTGAGTTAGAGAGAGAAATGAGAATAGTGATTGGATAAAGGAAAAAGAAATGAGAGTAATAATTGAAAATATGAATAATAAGTGTTTTTTGAATTGAATATTTTTTTTACAATAATTCTAGGAACACACCCACACCCACACCCAAACACACACCCACACTCACATGAGTGGTGGACCCCATACACACACTAGAGTGTGTAGTGTCTGTGAGACCCACCACTCATGTGAGTGGTGGGTATGTGTTTGGGTGTGTGTGGATGTGTCCCTAGCATCACTCTTTTTTTTAAAATAGCAACCAAACAAGGCATAAGTTGATACATTCAAAGAGAGTAATGATGTGCTTTTCACCACTTCCCTGAAACCAAGCCCAAGACGAGCTCCTCTCTCTCTCTCTCCCTCAAGATACTTCTAGATCTTAACCAATTTCTTCTGTCGGCCTCACAACAAGTCAACAAAGCTTCACCATTTCCCGAGAATCCTTTTCAGACTCTGTTTTGACCACCATTGCCTCCACTTGAACATCCGTTGCACGCTCTCTGAAAATTTCGACGAAATTGCTCGGTATTTTCGCGCTATTTTGTTCAGATTAATCTCTTATTTGAGTCCCAATCGAGTAGAGACGTAAATTTAACTTCCTCTATTTTCGGATACTGGAAAAAGATAAACATTCCTGAAGCTAGGGTTTTCAGCTCGAAGAAATGAAATATTCTTTCCATTGGAGACAGATTGTAAGGATATATTGAAACCCTAGTTATTTGCCCATTTTTGAATGTGTAGAGTTTGCATGTGCTTTTTGTTAAGGGGAAAGTTATGATTTGATTGAATGGCGCTTAAGGCTTCAGCTCCTGAAGCTGCCAACGTAGCGATTCAGTCAATTGGACGTGGATATGATATTTCACAGGATGTGAGGCTCAAGTATTGCAAAGGGCATTTAAGTGCTCCCCGCTTGATTGAATTTGGTGAGGATCAAGGCAGGGAGATTATTCTTCCGGGTGGAATATCCATCCCGAATGTGTCGAAATCGATAAAGTGTGATAAAGGAGAACGGACGAGGTTTCGGTCTGATGTTATTTCTTTCCAGCAGGTATAATTGCTTCGCGCAACCTTTCCTGTAAATTTTGGTATTTTTGTTGGGAAATTTTGTGATCACCTTGTTGTATATCTTGCAAAATATTTGCTTACTGATTGTTGTTTACCTGTTTATTTAACTTCCTAATTTGCATGGGTTTCTTTTGGATTTCAAGGGGTGAGAACTTTGTTTTCTTGGTATGGAAGCTTGTTTAGCATCTACTGTTTTAAATTTAAAAGAGAGGGAGTTGAGATGAAAAGACATTAAGCACTTGTTCTAATGAGGCGGACTCTGTGGGACCAGCATTGGTAGACTTATGTTTAAATAGAAATTAGCATAATAATATTGGAACCCACCTCATTTAGTTAGCAGGTCGTTGGTCAAGCTTTGTGAACCCGCAACCTTAAACTTAAAAACAAGATTAATCTTTTCATAACAATATTGATGCACAAAATATAATTTAATGGTCACTAATCACTTTAAAGTGGTTTGGATAAATCCCGTGTAATCAAACAAAGAGGGAAAAGGTTTATTTCCGGTGTTTTATTCCCATGTGGTATAAGACCTGCCAAGTTATCTGGGTTGCAGACTTGTGTGGATGATGAAAGTGACTGACATTGACAGCAAAAATATATGAATTTCGGTTTGTGGAGCCAACGTTAAAATATGGATACAACATGAAAATTTGTCTAAAAGCGTTGGAGGCAGCTGACATCAGGAATGGAGAACATTGAAGCACATAAAATATTTGTCAGGTTAAAAACTTAATAGGGAATAATGGAATATCAAAAATATGATACAGCCACAAAGGTCACCAACGCGGTTGAGCGAATTGACATTTACTAATCAATAACAGTAGTGAATAGTGATAATTCTTTAACAAAATAACTGTGCAATATTTGCATTGGACTAAAATTTTACTAGTATATGATGATCGGTATTGATCATGTGCTGAAAGCATGTTCCACGGTATTATATATATGGGTAACTTGTATTCAAATTGGAGGAACAGGATCCAATGGGTGCAGATTAGGACAGCAAAACTTTTGCTGCTAATTTCACAAGCTTTTTGAAATTCGAAAAACTTGAATTTTTGCTATTTTATCTCTACCTATAAAGGCATACATGTTATGAATCTTTATGGTTAAACTTGAGAGAGATTCGGCCTAGTGCAAACTTTGGTGCAGATTGGATTTCATTGATTATTATATGGAACGTGATTATTATATGGAACGTCAAAATGTAGGATATGTCTTCGTGCTTGGATAAGAGTATTTTTAAGTCACTCTGCGGATTCCTTGCATTCCCACTCATTAAACATGCCTATGCTTTTGTTTCTTTCAACGCTTTCAAAATGCACAGTATAGCTGTAATGATCTAACAAAAAGGGAATGCATCTCTTGTATGATGATAGAAATGGAGCTTTTCATTTTATCTTCCTCCTTTTCTGACTTATTCATAAAGCTTCTTGTCTTGTTATGAAATTTTCATGACTACACTTGTGTTTTCATCTCTGATTTTGGGTGTCTTGACATTTCCATTTTCCTTCTTCCAGATGTCAGAGCAATTCAACCAAGAAATATCTTTGACTGGGAAAATTCCTTCAGGCCTTTTCAACTCTATGTTTGAATTTTCAGGTTGTTGGCAGAAAGATGCAGCCAACACAAAAACCCTTGCTTTTGATGGGATGCATATCACTCTATACACAGTGCAACTGGATAAATCTCAGATGGTACTGTGTGATCATGTGAAGGACGCCGTCCCATCATCATGGGAACCCGCTGCATTGGCAAGGTGAATTTGAAGTGCTTTCAATGATTTTGTCCTGATTTCTCTTTGTTTTCTTCTTGCTCGTTATGAAAGGTAGGTATATTTATTCAGCTATGTTCTAATCTAGGACTAAGGAACTTAAGCTAAATATTAAGGCGACTAGTTGTGTTAACTGTTAAGTTTTGATCATTGTCTTCTCAAATGAATTTTCAGAAATGAGTCAGTTCTTTTGTCTTACCTGTATCTTTTTTCCTTGGGTCATTCATGTCTTCTGATCCACCTGTGAGGTTTCAAAGCTGTACATTGAATGACTATTTGATGCATTTTCATTGTTTCCCCTTCTTGGGGTGGTGGTGAAAGCTAAGGGGTCTACCTGAGAGAAGATAATACCATGATATGAAATAGAATTTGGGAGGATACTTCTGCAGTGATTTTTTCATTCTCTTGCTGTGTTAAGTGGTCTATACTCTATTCTATTACTCCTAGAGTCCATGCATTACCAGGTACGATTGATGAGGGTAAGGATATGCTATGCATGTCGAACATCTCCACACAAATTAAACACTTGATTTTATTATTTTTTACGATACTTGAAGAAAAAAGTGCACAATTTATCCTAAAGAAAATTAATAAGCTGTCACATGGATGATAGATAGGAATCCCTCTATCCCCTCGGTCTAATCTAACTTCTCTATGTCCTCAAAAAACCAGATCCTATGGCAGAATACTGTACAATATACAGAATACGTGAAGACGTGTTAATGTGATTGAACAAATTTTGGATACTTGTCCTTATGGTCTAAAAGTTAGGATTTGGGAGGTTGGAACTCCACCAACAAGCACACCAATACTTGTTCCTTTGTCCATGTAACAAACGTCTCTAGGGTACCCAATCTGCATAGAGGGTATCAAATTGCAAGAGCAGTCGTGGAAAATCCAGAAGAACGTGGGACTTCAAATTTGTGTGATGCCAACTTTGAGTTGCTTGAGAACTCGAATTTGATCACAACTTTGAATTACTTGTGAATTTGAACTTGTTCAAGTTAGTTTGATGCTCTGTCTAGTTGAACTGAGAATTATTGACGAGATAAGGAATGACAATATTGGAGCAGGAGGAGTATCTGTTTTTGGGATTTGGTAACTAAAGTTAATTTTGTACCTATGGCAGGGTGGAGTAAGAAGTTTTGAATTTTGCCTGGCTGCTGCCTTCACAGTTGTTTTTTGACATCTTTTTTTTTTCCTCTCTAGTTGCGGTACTTTTGATGCTAGTTGGTGCAAAATCTGCTCTTGATTGTGCGTGAAAAGGAATTTGTAAAGTCCATACTGTTGCTCTGGCTTTAATTGGGCTCCCCGCAAGTGGGTGGTGGGATTGGGCCTCCAGGATTAGTCGAGGTGCGTGTAAGCTGGTTTGGACACCTGAGTTATCAAAAAAGAAGAAGTAAAAGTTCATATTGTGCCGGTACCTTTATATTTGTATAGTGGGGTTATGGATAGGGTGAGGCATCTTATTATGATTTCTTTTGGACGTTGTGGTCTCTATGGAGTCTTGAGGTGATGTAGAGGGTGGTTTTTCATCTTTTGTTTCTATCTAGGTGGTGCCCACCCCTCACCTTTGTTTCAATGGTGTTATTACCAATAAAAGAACGTTGTTCTCTACACTTGTTTTTTGTCTTTTCTTTTGTTGCCAACTTGCCATGTAGTCTTATGATTAAGAAGTTATTTCCATGATTTAACATACTTTCAGCTGTAGGTGATCTCTTTGAACTGTGTTAACCTTATTTAGTTCCTTTCCTTTTCTTTGTTGGCATAAATTTCATTCATTACCATATAGCTTTCATGACTTTGCCTGGCAACTTATTGTTGAACTTTCCATGATTGAGTATTTTTTCAATCTTTTTTGAGGCTTGAGCTATAGTTCATCGAAAGGTTTTAATGACTTTTGGTGCTTGTCTTCATAAACCAGGTTTATTGAAAAATTTGGTACTCACATTGTTGCTGGTGTGAAGATGGGAGGGAAGGATGTAATTTATGTAAAACAGCTGCACTCATCAGCTCTTCAACCTGCTGATGTGCAGAAAAGGTTAAAGGCTATTGCAGACAAGAGATTTTTAGATGCAAATGGCCAATGTAGCCTGGATTCAAAACAGATCTATCACAATAACAAGGTTTGCTTTTACTGATCTCTAATATCCTTCTTGAAATTTCAACTAAACCATGGAATTTGTGGTTTCATTTGACAGGGATGGTTTCTTAGCCTAAAAAAAAACTTATATGTGACAAGTCTTGTGGTTGATTTAACTCTGGCACTGTGCTATATTCTTTTGTCTGAATTCACACATAAAACTGCTATGTGTTGCTTGCTGGAGAATACCCCCTGCTGCACTCAGAAAAGAAGAAGAGAGTAGGCGAGCATTTGTTGACATTCTATATCATATGTATTGTATAGATGCAAAGGTTGCCTGCTGGAGAAACCCCCCCTCCTGGCACTCAAAAAAGAAGAAAAGAGACCTAAGAGAGGGAGAGCATAAGATGAAGACATTCTTCATCATATGTATTTAGGGGTAGATCTGGTTTTGTGACTGTTGCACAACTCAGGTTATTTTCACGGTCTGCTAAATAGCCTAAATTGCATGTGTTGTAATCATTGATTCTGAAGTGGCCCTGGAAATGGGGCTCAGACCATTCCCGAGCCGAGGATCACCGAGTGTATTCGCATCGGCCAAGCAGGGTCATCACGGAGCGCAGCTCCACTCATGCTCGTAGCTAGGTGTCTCGGTATCACATCGCTCAGGTACACCGAGCTAAGTCAGGCTCCTGATGCTCGTGCATTTTGGAAGTGAAGTCTTATCCCCGTGCACCCGACCGCTTGGCCATGTATGTCATCATGACGTAGGCCGAGGCGGTTACAACATGTGGGTCATCATTGCGGCCAACTCTGGCCATGTGCTCCGTAACTGCCTTATCCGGTACGTCATATGTCGTCACTCGAGGCTGTTACCTGAGCGTACCCTCCGTGCGCGTAGTTGGTGGGCAAGTCAAGCGAGGTCTATAAAAGGAAATGGATTTAAACCTAAAGACGTATGCCGTTTCTCCCTAAGCTTAGACCTACCTTCTTCTTGATCTAACTTGATCATCAGAGGGTCACTAGGCTGCCACAAGCCTTAGTGACTTGTTGCAGGTGAGGCGGAGGACGAGCTGAGCTACCAAGAGGGAACCAGGAGCCAAGCCATCCTACTGATCCATATCCGAACTCCACAATTGGCGACTCTGAAGGGGATCAGTCGCCTTCCTTGGTCCTTTCTCCCTTCTTACAACAGCTCTCCCCTTGTTCATGCTCACTGGTCACGGCAGAGATGGTAGAGATCCGAGAACTAGAGGGTGGCGACCCGACGGGCGGTAGCGCCCTGCTTGGCGTGGGAGGTTCCGCCAGGCAAGACAAGCAGCAGGTCTTTATGACGGCTCTGCCAATTGGAGCCGGCTTCTTGTCCCCGGACATGAAGCCCTCCGACGAGCTCCACACATATATACGTCATTTGGAGCAGAAGATTTACAACCTGACGTCGACCGTTGAGAAGGATAGATCTGTCCGAGATGAGTTGGCGGAAATCAAGTGGCTCCTCCACCTGTCCCTCCCTGTATATAACGTCAGCTGCCCCTCCCTGTATATAATGTCATTTCGGTGCGTCGGCCCCGTCCGAACCTGAACGTTTGGGGGAATGGTGCAAGTCCTTATGAACTCCGCGTAGGAGTCTGGCCCCCCGATGAAGAATCGGAGAAATGGACATGGTCTCACAACCCCTTTTCAGCTTCAGACCTCCTTGGGAGCATTGGCAAAGGGACCTTGGCTAGACGGGCCTGGAGCATCCATGTCAAAGGGTCCGAGCGGGGGAATTGGACATCGCTCGGAAGAAGGGTCGTACGGTTCAATGAAGTCGATCGGAGTGTGAAGGAAGTCATGAAGGCGGGCCCAGTTCAAAATTTCTTGGAGGACCTCTTCGTCGCTATCGTCAAGACAGACAGAGGAGTCGCTGGAGCTATCCAAGGAGATCTCAATGACCATTCACCCGAACCTAACAAGATGCACATGCAAGATCTGTTAGCCACATGCATGCACAACAAGGAAGATCCTAGCGCTCGGGCAAGATGGGTCATCGCTCCTCGGACGCGTAACCTTAGGTGACCCCCATCTCAGAGGGGGGTCGTTACCTTTGATGGAGATATTCTTCCTCAGGAAGAACATCTGGCTCGGGAAGAATGTCAAGCTCGGGAAGAACAGTGTACAATAGTTTTCCAATTTTAGGCGACTCCAAACTCGTTTTAGCCCACGATTTGGCTAGAAAACAATGGAAAGTACAAGAAAAGTGCTAGAAAACCAGAGAGGATGGAGGATCGATCAACATACCTAAACTCTGGAGTGAATCACTCTCTGGAACGCCTTCGAAATTGATTGAGCAGCTCTGGGCCTTGGAGTTTTAGAGAGGGAAACACTAGCCTTGAAGATCGGAGTTCTCTTCACCTACCTATATATAGAGGCATTTGAAAGGGCAAGTGCGCCGGAAATGAAGCGACGCCTTTTGGACCGTTGGATGAACGACACTTGGCTCCAATTGGACATTTTGTATTGATCGATTGCATGGGAGACGAAGCGTTGTTCATTGAGCCGTTGGATGACTGACGCGTGTCCACGACGTGACGTCTCGTACCAATCAACTGACATGGCACATGCCGAGGCGTCTACCACTGTACGATGAACCAATTGATGATTGACACGTGGTGCCGGGGGCTGGGGCTATTCTTTTGGTGGTTATCGAGGGAATCTTCAGTTAAGCTGCAATGTCTCGGGAACCAAGCGGTGGCGCACGACCACATTCATTGTCAACCTCCCGAGCTCATCAGATGTCGGGAGAAGTTGGGGGGCTATTGTAGTGGCCCTGGAAATGGGGCTCGGACCATTCCCGAGTCAGGGATCATCGAGCGTATTTGCATCGGCCAAGCAGGGTCACCACGGAGCGCAGCTCTGCGCTCCACTCATGCTCGTAGCTCGGTGTCTCGGTATCACATCGCTCGGGTACACCGAGCTAAGTCAGGCTCCTGATGCTCGTGCTTTTTGGAAGTGAAGTCTTGTCCCCGTGCACCCGACCGCTTGACCATGTACGTCAGCATGCGTAGGCCGAGGCGGTTACGGCACGTGGGTCATCAATGCGGCTAGCTCTTGCCATGTGCTCCAAAACTGCCTTATCCGGTACATCATATGTGAGGCGGTTAGCTGAGGGTACCCTCCATGCGCTTACTTGGTGGGCAAGTCAAGCGAGGTCGGTTAAAAAAAGGGATGTAAACCTAAAGAGGTACGCCGTTTCTCCCTAAGCTTAGACATACCTTCTTCCTAGATCTAACTTGATTGACGGAGGGTCACTAGGTTGCCACTAGCCTTAGTGACTTGTTGCAGGTGAGGCGGAGGACGAGCTGAGCTACCAAGAGCCGAGCCATCCTACTGAGCCATATCCGAACTCCACAGATTCTTATAGCTGTATTGTTCAAGACAACTAAGCTCTTGGTCATGATAGTTATCATTGATTTGTATATCTGTATTGAAGGACTCAAAGGTGGAGTGGAGTATTTGTTTATCTTCATAGGTACAAGCAATCTAGTAAATGGTGCCAAATAATCACCCCATAATCGTTTGACGTAAGAAAAGTCAACATACTAGTATATGACGATCTATGAAAGACTCCTACAGATATGAAGGGGCTTCCAGTAACCGGTTAGCTGAAAAACATAACTTGGTTTAGGAGTTGTCTTGTTTCTCTTACCTTCCC
>JAOTQK010000020.1:10616788-10628031 GCA_025642025.1 Rhododendron ferrugineum
CCCCCCCCCCCCCCCCCCTCATTTCACTTCATTTGTTTTCGATTTTCACTTGTTAGAGCTTGTTCCACATTGTTAATTATAACCTCCACTCATTGCCAATTGGTTTTGAGTTGGATGATTTAACATGGTATCAAAGCTAGGCTTTCGGAGGCTTTTGGACAAGTTGACAAGACTCTTGATTGAGTACTCCGTTGTTTGTGCCTTAAGCGCACCTTGTTTCTTTGTTTGTTGTGATCCCTATGTTATGGATCCTCCGATTATGTCTCCATGTGCGGGTCAGAGGTCACACGTGCGAGGGAGTGTTAGAGCTTGTCCCACCTTGGTTATATAACCTCCAAAACTAGTAAGAGGTCTGGGCGGTCTCTCCACTCATTGTCTTTTGATTTTGAGTTGGACTTTTTAACATCACTGATCCCCTTTATATGTTCTGTTAAAAGCTGAATCTGTTGCTGTTTATACTACTACTGGTAGAAAATTAATTAGGTTCTCTGGGCATCCAAGCTTTTGCTATTGACTAGAGAGTACTGGCTACTTGCAGTGTTAATGAACACTCGAAATTCATAAGCATAATATCATCCGTGATGAGGTTATTTAAGTGAACATTTCAGCTAATTTGGTCCCCACAAACACGGCTTCCGAAGAATACAGTCAGTGTGCGAAACCAACTTTGTAATGTTTAATGACTTCGGTTGGATGTTTAATGACTTTGGTTGGATGCAAAGTTCATTCGTGTAGAAATCGGTAGGTCTCGCAGAGAACTTCCTCTTCTCATCTCGGTGAGTCGCATTCTTGCCAGAAGTTTTCCACATGTATTGGCTGGCTCAAGAGGTTCATTTCCAAGCTGACTGCTCTACAAGTTCTAATCATTGGCTGGAATGGTTTTTACTGATGTTTTCAATGATTTGTGTCATCGAATTACCTAAACATTTCACTGTCTTCCACCGTGCACTGGCTGAGCTATATACTCATAGGTCGACAGAATCAATGAAGTTAGTCATTAAAATGAGATTCGTGGCAGAGTCCATGAACAAGAAAGCAGTCCAACCAGCATAATGAATTGCAAGGAAGCCTGTTTAAATACCCCTCTTCAAATCCCATCTTAAGTTCAAGTGCTCAAATATCATTCTTTTTTTGTGAACTTAATTCAGCTTTTTGACTCATACAAGTTGTATTGGGTTTGTCAGCATGAAATCAGGGAGCAGCGGCTGAGGTTTGTGGACACTGGCGCCTCAACTTCTTACCCACCCAAGGAGGTTTGCTCTTGCAAATGGTGTCCTTTAGCCTATTTTCATCTTTGATGTTACTTCTATCTCGATTTGCATATTTTCTCAGTGCTGTATTATCATGACAGGATATTTTGAGCATTTGCAAGAGGAGAGGTGGAAGGGACAACCAAAATTTAACACACGATGAGTGGTTGCATACTGTCCCCTTAGAACCTGACGCAATCTCAATGTCCTTTATCCCAATTACCACTTTGTTGAACGGTGTCTCTGGGAGTGGATTTTTGAGCCACGCCATAAATCTCTATTTACGCTGTGAGCAATATCTGTTGATCTCTATTTTTCTATTGATTATAGGTTTTTCCGTGTAACTGCCTCATATTCAGTTTGAAAGATAAGGCCTGATTGTGTCGCCAAACTCTATTCTTTACCATCTAAAGGGTTTGGACTCTTGCCTTGTACTACCTTGGGTTCTGGGGTTTGGTTTTTTTGGGGTAAATTACTTCTTCTTGGAAAGGGGGTGGAATGGAGATTTAACGTAGATAATGCCCATGGTATACCAAGTACTATACATGCTCTTGTTAGGTTTTGCTAAACAAAATTGTCACCCACATTTGTGTCACAAATTTAAGCACAGGTTATCAGGTAGCCTTACCATCTCTTGCATTTTTCTTGTTTGGTTTCCTGCTTGTAGATAAACCACCAATCGAAGAACTCCATCAATTTTTGGAATTTCAGCTGCCGAGGCAATGGGCACCTGTGTTCAGTGACCTCCCACTTGGTCCGCAGCGGAGGCAACTAAGTACAGCATCTTTGCAGTTCAGCTTTTTGGGTCCCAAGCTTTATGTTAATACCACACCGGTAAAGTTTCCTCTTTTAGGCTTCCACTTTTTTTAGGTTATTTTTCATCTCTTCACCAGCTTAATTGTGCTCCTAAATCTGACAAAAGGTTCCATGCTCGCTTTTTTTTTTTTTTCTAGTCAAGGGTTGAATTGCAGGTCTTTGAAGGATTTGTGCCATAGGACTCGAACACGTACCATCTAAAACAATTACTGGTCCAAAAGCCGATTTTATTATGTAATTTTCGTATACGATGCGTGAATGGTAATTCAAATCCATGATGAAGGAGTAGCTCCACAAAATCCTTTTAAATTATGTGCATGTACGTGTCAATCATAAAAAATGATTGTCAACACTCCAGTACAAAAGAACAATTATGGAGTTATAGGGAAAGAAACTAACAAATTAAGCGAAATAAACATGGAGGTAGTGTAAAGTTTACGGTGATCAAACTTAGAGTTTGGGATGAGAAAGTAAAGAACTTGAGGGAGGCGTGTAGTAAATGGAAAGTCTCAGATAGGCTGGTAGTGCACACAATATGGGAACTAAGTTACAACTGTCAAATCCACCAAACTGTTGACAACTTCAATGCCTCATGTCACTTGGGAAGTCAGAGTGTGAACTTTCAATTCACTTCGTGAAGCTTGAAATATCCTCATGCATGGACCATGTGCAGCACTGCAAGCTAGTCATTGGACTAGGTCAACGGATGTTTGGGAGCTTTACTTCCACATGCAAGCTCTATTTTTACCTTGGATTGGCGGATCTATCCTGTCATAAAGGATACGTTTTGAGCATGAGTGGATGTGTGTTGCTCGAATATGAGGATGCAGTTTAAGCTGGGGGCAGGACTCAAGACTTGTGTTCCTGTGTTTTGTCTATTTAAGCTTATTAGTTCCTGTTGACCACGTGAATCTCGTTATTAGATTTTATTTTGTTAGTATCGAAACACACACGCACACGATTCACAAGTATAAAACAGTAAAGAAATCGACACATCAATATACGTGATTCCCCAAAACCGTCCACGGGAGCGAGAGAGCAGTCTTTTATTCCTGCCCTAACACCCCCCCCCCCCCAAATTACGGAACTTCTGGGCCTTCGGCCCAATCTAGTTTGGATCCGCGATGGGCCAGTTGCTTTGCTCCGTTCCGTTCCGCTTCGTTGCGCTTCGCTTGACTCCACTATGCTCGCAACTGGCCCTTATTATAGAACTTCTCAGTACCTCTCACATATGAGCCACAAGTTCCTACATATTTTTCTTTTTAGCTGCCAATATAATGGTAAATGTGGGTCATTGTTTGCTATATGCAAGTAATATGTGCAGATATTTCTGAGAAACTCTCTTTACGCCATACCAAGTACTAAGATTTTGCTATATACTGAAGAGCGATCAATGATTCATTTTTCATCAAATGGTACGTTAACTTACTCTTCTTTTACCAATGTGATAACAGGTTTATGTGGGTAAGAGGCCTGTGACTGGTCTACGGCTGTACCTAGAAGGCAAAAGATGCAACCGCTTGGCCATCCACTTACAACACCTCTCCTCCCTACCAAAAATCTTGAAACTGGAAGATGACCCAAATGAAAACTTCCGACTGGAGGCCTACGATCATAAATACTACGAGAAAGTTCAGTGGAAGAACTTTTCCCACGTCTGCACTGCTCCAGTGGAATCTGACGAGGATCTTTCCATAATAACCGGGGCCCAATTACAGGTCGGGGATTACGGCCTCAAGAAAATCCTTTTCTTGCGACTTCGCTTCTCAACTGTTTCTGGAGCCACAGTGGTAAAGCACCCAGAATGGGACGGGTCGCTGGGTTTGGCCCGTAAATCCGGACTCATGTCAACCCTTATTACTCACCATTTTACCACAACATTTATGAAACCGCCCCCTCAGCCTGCGGATGTGAACATAAACTCTGCTGTTTACCCTGGAGGCCCACCGGTTCCTGTCCAGGCGCCGAAGCTCTTGAAATTTGTCGACACGACGGAAATGACGAGGGGCCCACAAGAAAATCCGGGCTACTGGGTCATTTCTGGGGCTAGGCTTATTGTTGAGAAAGGAAGAATCTCGCTCCGGGTTAAGTATTCTTTGTTGACTGTGGTATTACCTGATGATGAAGTGCTAGAAGATCTGTAACAGCCGAAGATCTTTAACTGTAGGCATTCTCATTTTGGAAGATACAGGCTTTTTATCAAAGCAGAAATAGAGCTTTGGAAAACATACGCAGTGGTATAATCATAACGGTGATTGTATTTTAGTGTGATCTTGCTTTCTTCTTTCTCATGTGATGTAATTTTGGTGTCTTATATATCTAGATTTTCTTGACATCTTGAGTGAGATAGGAATTAGGGATGTCAAATGCATTTTGCTTTTTGTATTTCTCCTCTAGGGTATTTGTTGCCTATAATGAACACCATCAATCATTCCAATAAGGAATTTCACTGATGAATTGTAACGATATAGTATATGTCAGCAGTTGCCTGATTTGCAAAGGGTTTTTGCTTTAGAAAGTGGCACTTATGTATCCCAAAACACTGACCCCTATGTTTGAATCTGGGTTTCTGGAGGA
This sequence comes from Rhododendron ferrugineum, assembly GCA_025642025.1. Lineage (NCBI taxonomy): Eukaryota > Viridiplantae > Streptophyta > Magnoliopsida > Ericales > Ericaceae > Rhododendron > Rhododendron ferrugineum. The sequence goes on from JAOTQK010000020.1 coordinate 10,621,432, forward strand.
AAGACTAAGAAATAGTAACTTACATGAGACATGTTTCTGTTTACTCTTTTTCTTAAATATTGAAAATTGTTTGGTTTTACAAACTTGTACTAGTATTGAGTAATGTAATTGTTCGATGAAGTACAAACTTGGTTTAATATTTTGCGTAAACAATGTAAGAATGCATTTGACAGATGCGGGTATATTTGAATTCAAGTTAATACTGAGAGTACTGAGTGTATCTTTACTATCTAAATTCAATCTCAAAAAGCCACTCAATCCAAATTCCTCTATCCAAGCGAAGCAGTAAAGGTTTTTATTTTTTATTTTTTTCTGGTGATGTAACACAAACTTTAGTGTCAGCATAAAATATATGGGGTAAATGAAAAAGAAAGGAAAAACAGGATCCTGTTTCAAAAACAATTAATACAGGGTAAACTACCAAAATTAGTCCCCCCCTTTGGTTATATTGTGGCCCCCAACTTTTTAAAATTTCCGTTTAAGTCCTCCAATTCTCATAATGTATTCAATGTAGTCCAATTCATTATGAGAAAAAGCACAGGTGTGTGTTAAACCTAGTCTTTGTTATTGAGCTAATTTTGCATTTTAAACTATAATGATGTTACAGAAAACCATGATAATGTACTTGTGATTATAACATTTAGAAAATGCTGAGTATGGAATTAATGATAGCTTAATCCTTATGTGAGAAATAAATACAATCATAACTGATGGGAACATACAAAGTAATCATCATAGGGCTTAAGGCAAAGTAATATTTTGCTCATGGGAAGGCCAGTTGACACCTTCCCTTGGACAGGGGAGAGGAGCAGGTTGGGCTATGTATGTAGGATACTGCTGTCCTGGCATCAGTACCGAAAAATCTGACGCGTACGATGTCGAAACCTGTCACAATGATTACCCACTTGAGATCAACACAAATCAAATATGGAAAGCAAAGAGGCTGTAGAATATGTTTTTCCTTTGTTATTTCTAACCTCTAATTTAAACTTTGACGTGCCTATCATGTTTTCCAATTTGATAAAGGGCTTGGTTGCATCTCATCTCATTCATTGTGGCCATGTTTGGCTCACGGGTTTATGGAGGGATACGCCGAGAGAAAGTAAAGCAAAATAACTAAAAATAGCTTCACATATCCCATTCCTTTTCTTTTACCACCACAAATCAATCCTGCCATAAGTCCCAGATTCAAACACAACCTAAGAATGAATAAAATCCCAGTTTTGTTTTTTGATCCTAGGCTTTGCACTATTTTAATGCAGCTAGCTATCTATACTCGCTTTGTATCTATTATGCCCTTGAACTAGAATAAGATTCTCTTATTACCACAGCAACCTTTGAGCAGAGATGAGAGAAAACAATCATTTATCAATGAGACGATATTTGTCATTTGCCGTTTACTTATCTCGACACTTGGATAAGGGTCGAAGATATGGTCAGTGTGGTATTTTTCATCAGCCACTTATCATCCCATTGTATTTAGCTGTAACCGCTGTAATATTTGCGGAATGAGTAAAATATACCCATTTTCACGATCTATATCATATAAAACATCATTTTATCAACACACACAGAGAAATCACGTATGGAAAAATAAGATTCCTTTTCAATAATCCCGGATACCCCCAATTAGACCTGTCGATCGGACCCCTATGCCCAAACCTTAAGTACTCAAGTCCATGTAACATAGGATGAGACAGAAAGGGATTTCTACATGAAACTCGAACACTAATGCCTCCAATTGATGACTAAAAAACCATACTAGCTTAATTGAGTAATTCAACATACAAACTGACTTCAAAGTTGGTAAGAAGGAGACTTACTTCTTGTGGATGCCGACGTTTCTCCACCGGTCTTCTTTCCAGAGATCTACCACTCCCATACTGAGGTGAAGAAAAAGAAGGATTTGGCCTAAACAGATGTTCGAAAATGGCCATTATAAGAAACATTGATATCAGTACTGCAGTGGCAACGAAGCCAAAAGAAATGGCATTCATTGATGACCCAAAGTTCTTCCACGGAGCCTCCCTCTCGATGAGTACTGTTTGAGAAGGGCTAAGGTCTGAACTGGTGTAGATGTTCCATGTCTTTGACCTTTCGGAACTGAACTCATCCATGGTTTTTAGGAGATCGATAAAGCTAGAGGACTCAATGGGGAGGATGATAAAAATTGACAATATGAGTGAATATATAGGAAAATGGCTGCAAATTTTGGTACTTCCGTTGATGTCTCTGCTCGATCGATCATTTCCTCATAGTTGGTAGCCCTGGGAGGAAAACAGAAAAACGAAGCAATCAAGATTCTCCAAAAAGTGGAAACAAACATATCATCCTAGTAAATGGAATTTTGTTATTGGAAAGTATATATCATAATGTTTTTTTTTGGGGGTAAATATATATCATAATGTTCACATAGCAGACCGGAGGTATGTCGAAATCAACGAAGGAGAACCTGTATAATAAGCATTCTAAATGGCATTCTGACACAACGTATGAAAATTCTACATGTTTCTACAAACCATTCTGTGATTCATCCTTCAAAACATATTCCGAATCGAACAATTAAAAAATTTACAATTTATCATATACAACCGAAAACTGGATCATCTCCAAATATGGTATTACGACAAAATAATGATGACCGAAAATGAAGATCGAAATGGAACATCCACTTATGCTACACGTCACAAATCTCAAAATTAGCATCAATATTGATCTAAAACCTGATCATCTCCGAAACAGGACGTGTTAGTTCAACGTTGTGATGAATCCAAGTTTAAAGCAAGGAAATAAACTTCAAAAAACCAGAATGTTAGAATGGCAATGATTGATATTTACCCGCCAAAGACTGTTTCACAACGCAACTAGGCTCTCACTACTTGCAAATTTAATGTGATGATCAACAGCATTGATTAATTATGAGCATAGTACAAACAAACAAACAAACAAACAAACACACATATGTATCAATAAATTTAAATATATACACAAATTTCTGTTGATTATTACCTGCGCGCATAAGGAGTGATATTAGGAGAATGTTAAGGCCTTTCTTTGTCTTTTTATCGTGAGAAGCAGTAGCACCAACTCCACAGGCTGCTTGTCTTGGAAGAACAAGACACCTCATTACATTTAAACAAAATATGCAAAGAATGAAACTCAACCCTACTAGCTAGCTTTATACCCGCATACAAAGTGTAAAGACAAAGTTATATACTAATCCAAGTACTGCACTTTTTTTTTTATGTTTTGATGTTCATTCACCATTTTGATGCCTAACTTAATGAATACTATAGCTTGTCGATCTGCAGAAGCAAACTTGAAAAAGAAATAAAAAGTATGGGCCTTCCCTGTCTGCAGAGCCAAAACAAGAGTGGCCTATTGGTGCTTATAAAAGCATTCATTTCACTTTTAAAAATTCAATTGTGGGCTAATTAAGAGATGTATGTAGAAATTAATCAACACTTTTATAAAAGCTAATTTGCCCATAAGAAAGTTCAGTGATAGAGGCATTTAATAGAGATAGAGGAATTAGGGTTTACTGGAATGTTTTTGACCATCCACTTCATACAAAACAACTCCATTTTTTTAAAAAAATCCATTAGACAAAATTAAAAAGGTGCCCTTTCAGTAAATAGTGCATGCCACGCGCGCATTCACTTTTCCTGACATTGAAGGGTATTTTTGTACTCCTACATAATAGAGGCAAAAACAAGTGTTTTTTTTGGGACCAAAGTCTTGTGTTAAAATCACTCACTTAGGGATAGTAGCTTCATTACAAGGAACCCACATAGTATCACTGCCCATTCAAAAAAAAAAAAAAAAAACCCAAAAAAATTCCATTTGGATTCATCATTGGAAGGTGGAAGTATGAGTCACATAATCTAGCTCCCAACCAGGAAAAGAAGAGAAAATTAAAGCTGCCATCCAAACATTAAAAACCAAAGGCTGCAACAAGGTACTAATATATGGATTAGCATATTGATTAGGTATATGGATCAAATGCATTCACAATACAAAAGAACTCAAGGAAATCAGAACACAAAAGGGGAGAGAATCAATGTTTGATTATGTTACAGCTATGCACAACCAGAACAGCCATGATTCAAGTGAAGAAAGTAAAACGGGTCTCTAGCTAACAAAAATAAAAAGAAAAAAAGGAAGAGCTATAAAAAGAGCTGATGTAGACCACAGCCACATTTATTCCTCAATGTTTCCTAAAAAAAACAGTAGAGAGGAACCCACAACTTTTAATTTGTCAGAAACGTTATAGCAAACAACTAGCTTATTTGTCAAAGAAAATTTATGTATAAAACATGCATAAAGATATATATGCCATTCTAGATGAGCTTTATACAAAGACTATATAAGCATCAAGATAAGAGTACATTTGGAAATTCAAGAACAGAAATAAAAGCAATAATTGATATCTAATTGTTAAGCAAGATCATGAGACAGAGAGGAATAGAGGAAGAAAAAAGCTTTTTCCTTTCCCTCCAATGCATTTGAGGGTCCTTTTGTTTTTTCTACAAGACAATCACCATGTCTGAGAAAGATGTGAAAGCCTATCTAAACCTATTCCAAACAAATCATTTCACCTCATAAAGAAGAAACCATGTAGTTTTCCCGGACACCTTATCAAAATAAGGAACCCATGTAGCCAGAAAAATTAATAATACAAAGAAAAAGATTAACATCCAATTAACACAATTTTGATACATAAAGCAGTAAATTAACCATGTTCCCAAGGAGTTGGTTACGTAGGAGCTAGTAAGCGACTTACCTGGCCTCCAGTCATGGGACCCTTAGAAATTTACCCGGTCATTAATTCTAGAGTCACGGGATTAGTTGGCGTACGCATATAGAGGACCGACACCAAGCATTAAAGTAGTACTTTTAGTAACTATTTTCTGGCCAAATCAGAAGATTAAAAAAAGGCGAGGAAAATGACTTTAAAATAAACCCAATTCACACTGCCTTTAATTTTGTTTTTGTTTTTCCTGCTATGTGTTGCCTTGAATATATATAAAGTCACCAAATCCACCCATGGTTTCATGCAGTTGGGGTCACCCCAAGAAGATATTATAAATAAATATTCTAATAGCTATAATATCAGATATTTTCCTAAACAGTTGGGGCCCGTGATAAGAAAGGACAATAAAGTGAGTGTTGAAAAAAATATGTTGAATCATGTTTTTCTTTCCTTTCCTTTTGTTTTTTATTTTATTTTATTATTATTATTATTTATCCGAGCGCAAGTCTCTCCAACCGAAGCAACCTCTCACTTTCCCTTCCCAACATTTTCCCCAAGAAATCTCTAGGCTTCTTTTTTTTTTGATAATCTCTAGGCTTCTTCGTTTGGAGGATTTAGGCTCCGTTCCGGAAAAGGAAATAAGTCCTTATTTTTTAAAAAGATAATTTCAAGCTCAAAAATTATGTGCTTACGCAAATAATTTTTCTATCACTATGGATCTTATTTAATAGATCTAATTGAGATCTTTAATACGGTGCAAAAAAAATTAATTTTTTATTTTTCATTTACATTATTTTTGAGTTTGAAAATGTGAAATAAACTGTTTATTTTTTAAGAAGGTTTCTGGAACGGAGCCTTATTTTAGGATAGAAATGTAATCCCGTGTAGTCTAGAAATTCGGTGTTTAAGGGGTAAAATAATCTCAACAAATAATCATCTTTGAGTCCCACAAAGATGATCGGAACTGCTCATTTTGTTCAAAATATCTTGTTTAAGGTCACCATGAAAAATCAACTCATTTGGATATCGGTAAAGGGGTTTATGAAACACCCAACTTTGCTTTAGAAAATAGCCTATTTTTTGAAGTAAAGTTGGGTGTTTTGTAAACCCCCTTATTGATACCCAAATGAGCTGATTTTTTACGGGGACCTTAAACAAGATGTTTTGAACAAAATGAGCAACTCCGATAAACTTTGTGGGATCCCAAATGGATCCGAAGTCCATCTGTAAGCGTTGTTTGTTTTCAAAAATCTGTGTCGGTATACTTACCAAAGAGAGAGGGAGATTAGGAATACCAGATTGGGAAATCCTGTAGTGCAAGGCCCTACAAGACATCCTGTAGGGCACACACGGGCCATCGATCTTGACAATGAATGGTTGAAATATAATTTTTAATTATAACCGGTAAAAATCATTTATTACCGGTCATAATTGATTTTTAATGTGGACCATTGATTGATGAGATCGACGACTGTGTACCGCCCTACACATACACTACGTAATGCACCCGGATCCAGGAATACCAAGGCTCCCCAAAAGTGGGGAAAAACACCGCAAGGGTGCCACCCCCGGAAAATCAAAGCGCACATCTTAGTTGTGAAATATATATACTACAATAATAAAGCTTGTGGTTGCAAGAAGATAATTTTGGAAATACATGTCATAATCTCAACCAAAACAAACTCCAAATTCATTTATTTATCACGATGTCAATACAAAAATGCTAAGGACACATACGTTTGTGCACATATCTTTTTATGGGGCCCACCCCGGGTCCCACCAATATGATCCGAACCGCTCATTATTTTTAAAATAATTTTTTAAGAGTTCCTGTAAAAAATCAACTC
>JAOTQK010000020.1:10631972-10643711 GCA_025642025.1 Rhododendron ferrugineum
TGTGTTGGACGAAAGAAACGATGGCCTTTCTTCATTTTAGATTGCACAACCTGACAACTGAATCCTAGATGCTCATTAACAGGCTTTCGTCTGCTCTAACTTTTGCCTAGGTCAGATTATGAGATCTTGACCTAGCGAGCTTCTTTTTCTTTTTTTTTCAAAGTTAAGGCATTGTTTGGAATGGCATCGGGGAGCGGTCCCTTGAAATTGTTCTTCTTGCATGGGGTAGGGTTCAATCAAAAATCATCTCGTGTTTTGAAGTGATTATTATGATTCTCAAATGATGGCGGAAAACATTTCCGAGTTGGGCCGGGGAGAATCACAAGAACCTGAGTTTATTATGACAATTTTGACACAAATACGCAACACTCGAAAGACAGCGGCCGAACTAACAGGGGTTGACTTGAAAGACTATGACTGAATCTTGGGATCGACTCGAATGCCCGTGACCGGGCCTTAGGGTGAGGCTGCCTACATATCCCATAAAGGAATCAGGTCACAAAGTAGTTCAAGATTACAAAACTGACTGTCTGTTTTGATTGATTTTTTTTTTTTTTGAATTTGAAAACATATGGACACGAAAGCGAAAGCCTGAAAGACTCGAAGTACAGACTGACACAACAAGGATGAAAACTTGACTCGAAACTTCAAAAATTTCCAAAACTCGTGGGAAGTCGGACAGTTGCCTGCTCTTGACATTTTACTTCTCTTCGCTTAAGAAGGCGGCATTGATGCAAGGATTGCGCTTAGGCACAAGGTCTGGCTTTGGTTGAGGAGGTGCCTTATGACCTTCTTTTCAATGAGGTCTTGGATAGCATGGCGAAGGCGGATGCAGTCATTTGTGTTATGACCGGGCATCTGATGGAAGATGCAGAAGGTACCAGGGTTATGGGATGCTGAGAGCTTTTGAGGTAGAGGAGCTGGACGGAGTGGCTTGATGAGGCCAGCTTTGAGGAGCTCCCCATAAACCAGGGACTGGGGTGCGGAGAAGTGGGATGAAATTCTCAATTTGGCACTGCGATTAGGGTGAGGGCTCATTGTGGTACCTGAGGTGCCCTTAACGGAATCTTTGCTCGTGTTGCAAGCCTCACTTGCTTCGGCTAGGCCCTTGAACATTTCGGAGAGCTTCATCTTTGGGGGTGAATGCCCTTCACCCATGTCTTCCTTAGCATTTTGCTTTAGATTTGGATCCGAGATTAGGAAGGTGAGGAGACTATCCATCTTTTGTGGTAAAGCCCCTATTTGGATCATCTGCGTATCCATTTTTCGGCCCATTTCCTCCACAGCCTTCTTTAACTCTTTAAGTTCTGTTTGCCCCGTCGTTGGTTCAAATTCCAATACTGAAATACTGAATTCATCAGGAATGGGTACAATTGGTTTGGGTAGGTGAGTAGGGATGATATAGTGAGTGTGGTCAAATGTAGTGGAACTGGTGTTGATGTAGTTAATGTGGTGGTTTGATAAGGTGCTTGGTTCTTTTGGTGGGGGAAGGATGGTTTCGTTATCGATAAGATCTTGAATTTTGTGACGAAGACAATGACACTTATCGGTAACATGGCCAGGCATTTGGTGAAAGGCGCAGAAGGCATTTGGGTCATGGTAGACTGGAAGCTTTTTAGGCAAAGGAGTTGGAAGGAGTGGTTTGATGAGACCGGCTTTGAGGAGCTGTTCATAGATTGTGGATAGGGGTGTGCTGAATTGGGTGAAGGTGCGGGTTGGTTTATCTGCTATCTGGTTTATTTCGAGGGGTTTGGCATTTGAGGAGTTCCCGATGTGGAAGGTATTGTTGTTTTCGAAAAGGACTTCGCCTCGCGGACTTCCAAAGGTTTGATAAAGAAAGGGTGCTCGTCGAGGGCCGAGCTGCAAAGGCCAAGGGGGACGCTACTACACTGAGAGTCACCCGAGCCCGCGAGGTCAATGCTGCAAGAGAGAGAGAGAGGCTATGATGAGGGCTGTAATGCGGTCAGAGTGGAGTATAAGAAAAAGGTTCGGGAGATAGAGGCCGAGCTGCGTAGGGATCGCTTCCTGGACGGGTTGCGCTTCAGCCATGAGGCCTTGTTAAGCAAACTCAATCTCCCAGAAGATTGAGAACTCCGAGCCATCCCCCAGCTGCCTCCCAAAGAGCTCGTACTGCCCGAGGAGGAAGATGAAGTAGTACTGAACCCCAAGGAGATGCTGGCCCCCGAGAACCAATTTGATCCCAACGCCCCTGCTCCTGCTGATGCATAGGATAACTCCACCCCTCTTCTCTGAAAAACACTTTGAATTTTTGATTTACTATTTGACTGGACGGCTCCGGACATTTGGAGCTCGCCGTTCTAGGGGCTTGTAATTAATTTTGGTTGTGATTGGCGCCGAACAGATGGCCAAAGCCATATCACCAGTAATAGTTAAGTAGGACTTTATGCTTCATCGTACATTCACTTCGTAGCTTTCAGTAAATGGGTATTTTTCTTTCTCAAACGCTTGTGTCTTATCATTAAGATGCTTGTATGGGTTTGTGGTTATTGCTCAGGGTATCGTGCCCCTACTTCGGTTAGACTTGTGAAGTAGAAAAACAAGTTGGAACCGAAGCATGAACCGAAGCAATCTTAAAGACTTAAAAAGGTTTGAAAGAAAAAATGAATGTAATGCCCCCTGCTTCGGCCAGGCTTGCTGGCCTGACAAGCAAGGTTGGGACCAGAGCAAAATTTGAAAAAGGTTTGATTTTTTAATTAACTGATCCCCTGCTTCAGTTAGGCTTTCTTTGCTTCTTAGGTACGGAAGCATGTGAGAGACGGACAAACGATGTCGCGCGACTTTGAGGGACTTCTAAGGGACATAGGCTGGGATCCCGTGGAGTGTTGGTGTTGGCCAAGAGTTAGGGACGCAGTGAATCCGAGCCCCAGCCTTAGGATTGATCAGAACAAGGAGCTCGGGAAAAACTGAGTTTCCTTAAGGCGATCAATCTAAATGCATGAACGACCAAGGAAGCCGGGGTGACTTAGGGGGAGTTCGACCAGGAGGGTGTTACCCAGTGAGGACACGATCCCCGAAGTCGAGATAAAAAGGTTTGAGCGATAGTAAACCGAGTGATAAAAATAAACAATAGTAAAAATAAGAACAAGTGATGCAAAAAAAAAGAAGGAAAATTCTCATTGATATTTGCTCGAATATTGCTATTACATAGAAAGGCTACCTTGAAAACAAAGGAACGCAGAAAATAAAGGAACATAGGAAAAAGACGCTAATGGGGCTTCGGGACCGAGGCACTGCTAGCCATAGAATTTCTTCAGGTAGTTAGCATTCCAGGACTTTGCGATAGGAGTCCCATCCAGCTTTTCCAATTTGTAATTTCCCGAGCCTAGGTGCTTAAGGACTCGATATGGGCCCTCCCAATTAGGCATTAGCTTTCTCTTCTTGGACTTTTCTATCACCTTTTTTCAGACGAGGTCATCAGGCTTGAATGACCTAAGGCAGACGCTACGGTTGTAGCCCTTGGCAACCTCCTACTGGTAAGAGGCAAGCTTTATCCTTGCATTTTCACGTTCCTCCTCGGCCAAGTCGAGGTCCGCAGCAATGGTGTCATTATTGACCGACTCATCAAAGTTTTCAGTACGGATTGTTGGAAGTCCGACCTGGAGGGGAAAAACAGCCTCCATGCCAAATGCCAAGGAGAAAATAGTGCGATCGGTAGAGCGCTGGGGAGTTGTTCGGTAGCCCCAGAGTACCCTGGGTAGCTATTCGGCCCATTTGCCCCGGTGTGACTCGAGTCGGCGTTTGAGGCTGGCGGAGATAGCTTTGTTGGCGGCCTCAGCCTGTCCATTTCTCTGGGGGTATCCTGGAGTAGATGTGTCCCATTTGATGCCATATTCGTCCGGGAGGGACTGGTGTTTCTGCCCAGTGAACTGCTTCCCGTTGTCCGTAGTGATGGCGAAGGGTACACCGAAGCGAGAGATGATATTTCGCCAGACGAAACAAATGACATCGGTTTCTTCAATGGTCACCATGGGCTCGGCTTTGACCAATTTGGAGAAGTAATCGGTGGCTGTTAAGAGAAATTTGAATCCACTGGGAGCGACAGGGAGCTTGCCGACGATATCCATGCCTCACTGCGAGAATGGCCATGGGCTGGTGAGAGGACTGAGTTCGCGGGCCGGTTGGTGGATGATGGGAGAGTACATCTGGCACCTTCGGCAATGCTTGACAAACTCTTCGGAATCATGCTACATTGTTGGCCACCAATAACCCTGTGTAAGAGATCGGTGCGCGAGGGAACGTCCGCTGGAGTGACACCCGCTATCACCGGCATGGAGTTCGTTGATGATTCTTGGTACTTGGTGGGGGTGTGCGACCAGCAGATATGGGCCGATAAAAGATCATCAGTATAGCTTGCCATTGGGGTTGATCCAAAAAAGAGCAGCCTTATTGCGGAGTTCGTGGGCATCCTTTTTGTCGGAGGGAAGGATGTCATATTGTAGGTAGCTGACGATCTTGTCCATCCAGCTCGGACCGAGCTCGATGTTGAGTATTTCGTGCTCCAGGATTTCAAGCTCAAAACTGGGCTTGTCGATAGAACCGAAGGAAATGGAATGGTGTCCCGAGGCCAAACAAGCCGAGGCAAGTCCTACGAGAGTGTCAGCATGTGCATTCTGTTCCCTGGAGATGTGTTTGACTCGAATGGCTTTGAAGTTTTTAGTAAGCCAAAGGGCGGAGCTAAGGTATGTACACATGCGATCGTCCCGAGCCTCGTATTCTTCAGTGAGCTGGTTAACGACCAATTGTGAGTCACTGTAAACAACAAGCTCCTCGATACCCAATGCTTCGGCGGTTTTGAGTCCTGAGACCAAGGCTTCGTACTCGGCCTCGTTGTTGGAGGCAGGAAAGTTGATGGAGAGAGCTTTCGTGTAATATGCCGGTGGGAGAGAGGAGTACGATTCTAGCCCCGGCGTCTCGGCTATTGGAGGCTCCGTCGACGTACATTTTCCAAACATCACCGTGGAACAACTTCCAGGCGGTGCTGGGGTTGGCTTGGAGCGCTACTTCGGGGTTGGGATTTGGATTCGAGGCGGGGGAGTCGGTTGGTGTAAGCTCGGCAATGAAATCAGTCAAGGCCTGGGCTTTGATCGCCGTATGAGGCTGGTAGTGGATCTCGTAGTTCGTAAGCTCCATGGCCCACTGAGAAATGCGGCTGGAGAGATCTGCTTTCCGGAGGAGAGACTTGAGGGGGTACTCAGTGAGTACGATGATTCAGTGAGACTGGAAATACGGAGCAAGCTTCCGGGATGCCGAGACGAGGGCGAGAACAAGCTTTTCTAAGGGCAGATAACGTGTCTCGGCGGGAGTCATCATCTTACTGGAGTAATAGATGGGCTGGTGGTCTCGTCCTTCATGGCGAACGAGCACCGAACTTATAGCGTGCAGAGAGACGTCAAGGTATAGGAATAAATCTTCTTGGTCCCGAGGTGTTACGAGGAGCGGGGCCTTGGAGAGGTACGTCTTCAGCCATTGGAGAGCTCGGTCGCATTCCTCCGTCCAATTGAAACTACGTCGGCTGCCTTTCAGGAGAGTGAAGAATGGCTGGCACTTGTCGGACGAGCGACTGATGAACCGATTGAGGGTGACGGCCATGCCAGTGAGACGTTGAACATCCCTCTTATTGTGGGGAGCCAAGAGCTTCTCAATGGCTAGGAGTTGAGCAGGGTCGGCTTCAATACCGCGTCGTGAGACGAGGTGACCAAGGAACTTTCCAGAGCTGACACCGAAGGCACATTTTTCGGTGTTAAGACGAAGCTTGTGAGCTTTGAGAATTTTGAAGGCTTCGGCGAGATGGGCCAGATGATCACCGGCTAGCATGCTTTTCACCACCATGTTGTCGATGTAAGCCATCATGGTGTCTCCTAGTAAACGCTCGAACATCTTGGTTATCATTCGCTGGAAAGTGGCCCCGACATTTTTCAGACCGAAAGGCATAACGAGGTAGCCGAAGATTCCATGGGGGGTGATGAAGGGTGTGTTCTCCACATCTCCTTCGCTCATGGCAATCTGATGGTAGCCCCGGTAGGCATCCATAAAACTGAGTCGGTCATGGCCGGCCGTGGCGTCGACGAGCTGGTCAATCCACGGAAGGGGGAAGAAGTCCTTGGGCAGGCGTCATTAAGATTGGAATAGTCGACGCATACCCGCCACTTACCATTCTTTTTCTTGACCACCACAATGTTAGCTAACCACCTGGGGTACTGAACCTCTCGAATGGCTTTAGCGTTTTGGAGCCGGTTAACCTCTTCGATAACAGCTTCGAAATGGATCGGGGAGGATCGTCTTGTTCTTTTCACAACAGGGCGCCGAGCTTTGTCAATGTTAAGCTCGTGGCAAATGAATGAGGGATTGACCCTGGGCATCTCGTACGGGGTCCAGGCGAATACTTCGATACTTTGCTTGAGGAAGTCAACCATCTCGTTCCGTTCGGTGTCGTTGAGTGAGGAACCGACAAGGAAGAAACGGGAACCGTCCTCGGTGATGGGGATTGTGACGAGGTCTTCTACTGCTTTCTCGTCGGCTCTCCTGCCGTCGTCTTCCAGAACTGGGACCTCAGTGACCTTGATGAGGTTGACCCGGGAAGTCTGCTTACTGCTTCGAACCGCGTTGACATAACATCGTTTGGCAGCGGTCTGGTCTCCATACAGGTCCTCTTAACGTTCATTGGCACCTATGAATCGGACCACCTGGTGATAAGTGAAAGCAATAGCCTTCAACTTATGGATCCAGGTGCGCCTGAAAATTGCATTGTAAGGGCTACGAACATCAACGACCACAAATTCCATATCAAGGATTACCGAACCAGCACGGACGGGAAAGGTGATCATGCCAAGGGGCCATACCGGGGCTCCGTTGAAACCGATGAGGGGAACTTCAGAGGGATGGAGGTCGGTGTCTGAGAGCTTCGGTCCCTTCCTTGGAGATTGCTTGATGTTGTTAACCTATTTTTTGAGGGTCAGAACGGGCGTGGAGGGCGGGACAGTCGTCGAAACGGATGCTGCCTTCAGGCTCGTGGGCTTCCCAATGCCTCTCTCGGCCTTGGATTCGATGAGCTGGTACCATCCCTCAATATGAGTCATGTTCATGGAGTTGGGTTTGTGTCGAGCGAGGTCATCGTAAACCTGCTTGTTGGAAAGTGAGTCTGAGCTTGAATCCCCGGGCCGAGATGACTCCGTCGCAAACTTCTATTTCATTGAATAATTCCCAATAGCGACCAGCGTATTGGCGGAGCGTCTCGTCATTTTGTTTTTGCAAGGAGAAGAGGGAGTCGATCTCTTTCTCGTACTTGTTGCTACTGACGAACCGAGCCATGAAGCCATCGCAGAGGGAGTCGAATGCAGAGGAAGAGAGACAAGACGAACTTGTATTGCACCAAGTGAGTGTATGCCTCGATCTTGCCATCGTACTTGGAAAATTTGGGTTGGGTGAATCCCTTTGGGGGGGTGACCGAGTCTATCTCTCTTGTGAGCGGAGAGATCGTGAGTCTCTCGAGTCGGGCATCGCGATGAGGTCGAATCGAACGGTCGGAACCGTTTGGAAGCCTGGTCGCGGTACGCTTCTTTGGAATTAACTGGTCCAATCTTTCATAATCCTTTCTCTTCAGCAGGATGCTTCCCGACTTCTGGGGGAAGCGCTCGTGCTCGAGGTGCTCGGTGACTGGGCTTCTGTCACGATTATTCTTTGGATGTGAAGCGAACGGGCTTTTTGCTCGTGCATTTTTCAGGCGCTCGCGATACCCTTTGGTTTGGAACTCCAAGAGGCCATCATCCTCTTTGGCGGCCCTAGTAAAACTAGTGGTGGGCTTGCGTGGCCCCTTCCCAACTCTGATTGAATGGGTGGAGGAGGCGGAGACGCTTTTGACTTCGAGTCTCTCGAAGGCAGACGGCTTCCCTCAAGGTCTTTTAGGGCTGGGGTTAGGGGAACGGGAGTGCTCCCTATGCCATGCATCCTTTCCGTTACGACCCCCTTCCAATGGTTCAAGACGGTCTTTGGTCGAGGGACGAGACTTGTGCTCCACTAGGTGGCCTCCTTCGCGGCTGCGAGGGGGGCTGTGCTGGTTCCTTCGACTGCCACCGCTCTCGGTGGAGTGGGATGGAGAGATCTAGAGGAGGTGCTTGATTTCGGCTAACTCATCTCTGACGTACTTGTCTCGCTCCACAACCATTGTTAGGTAGTCAATCTTCCACTCCAGATGACAGATGTAGGTGTGGAGTTCGGTGGCGGCCCCTGCATCCTACGTCGAAGTTCTGGCTCCAACTTCGATGGACATGTGGACTTTTCCCAGGGCGTTGGCTCCGCCGGAGGCCAGGTTGTGGTCTCCGAAAGGACCGAGCCCGAGGGTGGTTTCACTTGGATGCGGATCTTCAACCTCCACTTTAACTTGTTCAGGAAGCTTGAACGAAGCTCTTGGGAAAGAAGGAAATGAAAGTTTGAGAAAGTGGCTAGATCCCCAGCGGAGTCGCCAATTGTAGGGGTTCGATTTAACGGGATCTTGACCATTGTTCTGGTTAGAATCCTTCCTCCGCGGCTCCGCGCTCCTGCTGATGGACCTGCAACAAGTCACTGGGGTTGGAGAAGCCCAGTGACCCTTGCTTAAGCCACAACCTTGACTTCAAATAAGGTTGAAATACCCCAAGTGTAGGGCTAGGTCGTCGATAGCATAATAACCGGAAAGTCCGGGATCGTACCCACAGAGAATCGAATATAGCTTAATCGGATTGTAGGTTTAATACGGTAGGATTTCAACGTTTAAGACGGCCAACTCGGTTTTGCTTTGAAAGTGGAAATACTAAGGAAAAATACTAGAAATGTGCTTTATGAACTAAAAGAGGCAAGTCTAGGGATCTTCTAACCATTGACAAAGGCCGCTACCGGTTCTCAACCATAACTCAAGCGAGTGTCACAACCGCGTGCTCACGCTCAGAAGATTTAGCTTTAATGACTACGATTTACAAAAGATGAGATTTAATGGAGGCGAACCGACTTGTTAAAATCATTTATCAAACACATAGGAGGCCACAAGCTCTAGGCATGTCACGTGCCAAGACCGCTTGACAAAACGACATGCCAAAAAGTTAACACCCCTAGTTTAGACCAAAATTGCAAGTCAAGCTCTATTTCGTAAACCATGTTTTGAAGCCCGAGGGCTCGAGAACCAAATAGCTACCTAAGTCCTTGGGAGAGATTATCCCGAGACTTAGCCAAACGACTACTCACACATACTTAAAGCACTAAACAAAGCACGAAAATGAGACATAATTTTTAACCGATAGAATTGAAAACAAACTTGATTTTATAAAGGATCTAGTCCATGACTACAACATTAATAAACGAGAAAAGATCATACGAGGAAGACTTACTTGAGTTCTTGAGAAAAAAGAATAAGAAAGCTTAAAGACCATTAATGGAGCTCTAACAATTAAAAGACTTAAAGGCTAATAAAGAACTAGAAACAAAAGAGAGAGAGAGAGGGGGGGTCCTATTTATACACAAAGGGCTTTCTTTCTCCTCAAAAGTCAGAAAATATCCCAAAAACCAGCCATTAAAAGAAAGTTTCCATAAGTGAAAAGTCTGAAAAAGCAAAGAAAATATCTGCTGGGAACAAAAGTTATCGATACCATTAGCCAAGGTATCGATAACAAGCTTCAAATTCTTCCCCGGAGCTGACTGGTATCGATACCTTTGACATATGGTATCGATACCCAACAGGCTGGACAACTTGTGGACCAAACTGGGCCAAATGTTATCGATACCATTAGATTGTTATCGATAACATGCTTCAAAAATGCAAATTCCAGGCTTCTGCTCTGCTAGCCTTGCCATGGCACCTCCGGGCATCGTCACTTGACTCGAGGGACTTGGTGGTGCAGCACATGGTGGCCTTCCGTGCTCGGATATCCTTGAGAGTCATTCTCGATGAATTCGGCTTGCTTGCTATGCTTTAACACGATTCTTGCCAACGAGACCACCAAAAGACCTTTGAGGCTTCTTATGACGCCGGTCAGCCGCGGTGACAATGGAATTAGTACCGGCGGGCACTTGGTCACTTGGTTACAACCCAGAACGTCCATTGGCATTCAAAACCACTTTATTGGCACGTTTCACCTACAAAACTCAATGAAATAACTTACGAGCAATATAAAGCTTAAACGATCAATTAAACATAGAAACATCACAATTCGGAGGATTTGAGCACCAATATTGTACAATCTTGGGTGCTTATCACACCCCCCAACTTGAACGTTGCTACGCCCCGAGCAACACAAACAAACTACTAAAAATAACTAGCAATCCTTCCGACAAAATAGCTAAGGCACATGCTCATATCTAATCAGCTAGCAAGAGTTCTAAAAACAAATTTATTCAAACTCGCAA
The DNA here is from genome assembly GCA_025642025.1 of Rhododendron ferrugineum. Classification (NCBI taxonomy): domain Eukaryota; kingdom Viridiplantae; phylum Streptophyta; class Magnoliopsida; order Ericales; family Ericaceae; genus Rhododendron; species Rhododendron ferrugineum. Next base: position 10,642,365 of record JAOTQK010000020.1, read on the forward strand.
CTAACAGCTGAAATCCACGACAGAACACTAAGTACTGAGCATATTCCAACAAGCTTCAAAAGACCATATCCAAGATCAAACGGGAGGATACGGCTATCACATATGCAAACGCATGCTACGAACCACATCCCACGAAAAGGTGCTCGGGGCTAGGCAATGGGGAGCAAAAATACCATGCCTTATATGTGGAGAGCACCATGAAACAGAATTCACCAACACAAAGCTATAAGCTAAAGTACCGAAAAAAAACATGCCATGAACTAAAATATGCACAACGTCAAAAATTGAATCAATACGGAATAAAGGCATAATATGGATCAACTAAGGACTTTTAAGCATATAACGACCTTGGTTTTAATGAAAGAACGGTTAGCAAAATGGGGTGGCGGCCATATACTAGCTTGGTTATCTACCTACCCTTGGGCCGCCACCAACTCAACTACCAAGTCAAAGGCCACATGCCGGCCACAACAAAAACTTGTTAACTTCTAGATAAAAGTTCAACTACTAACGACAATAAAAAGATAGAAAGGTGGGCTGTCAACCACCAAGCACCCCAACCAAGTTGAGGGATTTTGACCTACACCTACTACTAACCACCGACACGAGTCCTCCTCCTTACTGCCCACCGGGAGCAGCACCCGGTCCAAACAACACCTCGTCCTCACTACCTGGCTCATCAACTCTAGGGGGTGCCTCGTACTTTTCATCTGAAGTACTCTCAATGTACCGCGTATACCAATTCAGCTCATGCTTAAGTTCCCCCACTTCCCTTGCCAACATCTTCCTCTCTTTCTTCTCCTTCTGGTTTCAATTCCAAATAGCTATGTTCTGACAACAAAGTTTCCTCCAGATACTCTCTTTTGATGCCTTTGGATCGGGCACCGTCCACAAAGATGGCTCAGTTGGAACGGAAGACGACGGGCCCGCCGATGTACCAGCGGGGGCAGCCTTGGATTGAGACTTGCTTCTCACAAGCACCGCCTTAGTGATGATGCCAGGAGATGGTTCCTCTAACTTCTCATACAGCCCCTTCGATATGTGTGGGCTACCACAGCCCCGGGTGGATCGGGGCGGCCCGAAAAACACCGTTTTTGAATCGAGTTGAAAATTTTGAAAGAGTCGCCACTCGGATTTATGATTCGCCACTCGAGAAACCGTTTTGATTGAAAAATGATTATTTGAATTTGAAAACCAGAGATTGTTTTGGGTTCGGAAGCCATGTTACAAGAGGAGAAGGGTTTTACGGCACCCCTCTCGCCTGATGCGCGATCGGTCTCTACTAAATATTTGTGGGATTTTTCAAAAACATTTTGTTTCATTAAAGCATTTAGCAAGTATCCGCAG
>JAOTQK010000020.1:10713610-10728665 GCA_025642025.1 Rhododendron ferrugineum
TTGATCCGTTTCATCATCGGGGAATCAGAAACCGTAAGTAAACTAATCTGGAAGCCCAGATTGGGGTGTCTACAGTACCAAAGAAGAATTGCACGTGCGTTCAACAAGAAAGTGAAACACAGGGACTTAGCCGAAGGTGACATGGTTTTGAAAGAAATCTGGGCGCCAGTCTACGACCCACGCGGAAAGTTCCGACCGAAGTGGTCTGGGCCCTACATCATCAAGACCATCTTGTCCGGAGAAGCTACGCAGCTCATTGACTTAGATGGAAACGAGTTTTCGACTTTGGTCAACATGGATCAGTTGAAGCGTTACTACCCCTGAGAGAAGCTCGTTGGGCTGGAAACTGCAAGGGCAGACAGTCCCAGGCAAAAATTAGAGCAAAGGCCTGCTAGGGTGAAAACTTGAAAAGGCGTACTAGGCAAAAGTTAAGGCATATAATAAACAAGCTCGCTAGGCCGAAAACCTGAAAGGGCACTAGGCAAAAGTTAGAGCGCAAAAGGAGAGTGTCAAAACTAGAGCGAACCCTACCCTGAACTACGTCATGACCTAATTCCTTTACCAAAAGGATACGTAGGCAGCCTCACTTTGAGGCTCAGTCACGATCAACCAAAACAAAAATCCAGATTGTGAGAATCCAAGGCACGGAATCAAAGCGGGGGAAACCCTCCATAACTCATTTTATTAATACAACTACTTCTAGAACATAAGGCTGAGCATGATTTTCGAAAATAAAAGTGCAACATAACAGCAGCGGGTCCGCAATTTATTCAATAGTCAGGGAGGTAGGGTCGAGTCAGTTTCCTTGGCGCCAGTTCTTGCAGCAATGTGCCTCCTGAGCCACTTCCGGTAGTTTCCTCGTATCGCCACGGATGGGTAAGGATATGCATCTGTCACTTCGCGAGTCCTCCAGAGCCTCTGATAGTTGCATAGGACGGAGTGGCGAAAAAGGGCAGAACCACGTCCACAAGAATCTCTGCAGGAACCTCTTGTCTTAAACCAAGTTGACGCTGAATCCGGTAGGGGATGTAGAAGGTAAAAGCCTCCAAACCAGCAAGGACAACCCACTAAGGGCCCATGAAGTGTACTGTCATAGGTGGAAGGTCCAGCCATGGGCACCTCCAAGAAATGGTCTCAACTCGCAGACGTCTGAAGAAATCAACCCACTCGGAAACTCGTCTGTCTGCAAACTCGAAGCATCGTTGAGACAACAGCCTAGCCTCATACCTCCAATTGCCAGGAGGGATGGTCAGCACATTCACCTTATCACAAAGCCAAATCTGCAAGGAGAGAGAAAACAAATAAGAAACTGTAGAAAGCCAAGACGAGCGTCGGGGAAAAATGAGAACGTGAAGAAAACCCCGAAAAAGGAGAGCTGAGTGAGAAACCAACCTGTAGGAGGAGAGGACTACCCCCGAAAGTGTCGGTCCCTCCAGAATGAACCTTGTCCAAACCCATCAACGTTTCAACCAAAATCATAGGAATCACATCCTTCTGAGCCTCTATTTGAACGGCAATGCTGACCAATGCCAAACTAGTATGACCGGTAGAAGAGACCAAAAAGTAGGCTCCAAGTAGGCACATGCAGAGGGCAGTCATGCACCAAGTCTGATAGGTCACGTTCGCAAGATCGCCAAGGGGGGAAAACGTCTCAATGAGGCGCATCACGTTGAGACGACCATCGTTAACCAAGTAACGAGCAGTGTGCCATTCAGTCCAAGAGCTGCGGCTAAGACCTTGTAGATACTCTCACGCAAAGGGGGAATGATGACCTCTCCCGAGCCAAAGCCGCCGAGATAGGCACGAAACTCCTCTACGGTGGGACAAAGCTCTTGCTCTCAAAACGAAACACATGCACCTCCGGATCCCAAAAGCTCGCGACTGCCCTCAAAAGCTCAGGACGGAGGCGGATGTTGCGAAGGTACCTCATGGAGTAGAGACCGTGGGCCCTAAAGTTGAGCCAATCGACACCTTCCATGGAAACCAACCATGGGCGGAGTGAACCGGTGAGAAAAAGAGCCATTAGGAGAAATGAGGAGCTTGAGAAAAGATGAGAGTTAAGTGGGGTGAGGAGAGTGTGAGGTTCAAAATTTGAATTTATAGGAGGAATGGAGGAGACAACTTCAACTTTCAAAAGAGCCTTGGTTTCCAAAAGTGCAAGTTTTCAGGCTTGGTCATACCCTAAAAACTCAGTGCAAACATGCATTGGTTCGGAAATGCCATTGAAGGAGTCAAACCTCAACCATCGTGCAATCTGTCTTGGGAAGCAACAAACTGCAGACTGTCAGGAAAATAGTACCACACGGCATATTGAAGCAACGCACGGTGTATCAAAACTGAGGAAACACCACGGCATAACATTGATACGCCGCGGAATCGCATGAAACCATGCACAGCATTTTTAAACTACGCACGGCATAACAAGTCTGCATTTCTGCAGATTTTGACAGCAAAGGTTTGAAACAAATTCAAGGCACTTTGAGGCATCACCAACCCCCAGAACACACTTCAACGAGTATTTTGGACTTTGGGGAAGTTTCGCTTCGGGACAACTCTCAAAATTCGAGGTCGTGGCACAAAAAGCCGATAAAATCCACTCCTTAAGCCGTATCGGGGTATCAAAATCCGTTTCAAGCCGTCTCAAGTCATTTATTGAGTCACACAAGTCATAATGGTCGAAAGTGACTTAGTCCGAGTCCTGGTTCAAGTCCAAAGTCAAAATTTGGGAACATCATCTCCTAAAGTCAACATTTTCTTGCTTTTCAAGTGATTTTCAACATGTTACTCAACATAAAACTTGAGTTCGGTTCAGTTTCTGTGATCAATGGCTAGTTGTGCATTCCGGTTAATGTTTAGCTATTCAATCTTTTTTATGCAACAGCAATAAAAGGAATTGAATGGCATAAACAGTGAAAGAACAAGTTTTTTATATAATCACAGAAATATCCATGAGTCGAAGTACAAAAAGAAGCATGCAAGCCCGACGCTCAAAACCCTATCTACCAAGGGTAAACAGGCACCCTACAAAAGGAAGCACTCAGGCTCCACCAAAACGGCAAAAAGCAAAAGAAGGAACTCAGTCCTCATCCTCATCTCTGTCTTCGTCCTCCTCCTCGTCCTCCTCAGAGACCTCCTCCACCGCCGGGGAGCTAGCCACCTCCTGAGTACCGGTCGCCCTGGGTAAGGTACTCCCCGAAGTGTCCTCCAGGTCGACGTCTGTAGGCTCCTCAGTCTCGTCGAAGACGGCGATAGGCTCATCCTCAGTCCCCTCTGAGTGTCGTGGCCTCTTCGACGGAGGCTCTTCCCGAGAGCCAGTAGAGGAAGCCTGTGGCACTGGCATGCGCACAGACTTTCTGCGCAAACCCCGTGAAGCCCCTCCTCTAGCCTGCAATAACATAACACTCATCATTTGCATCATAATCATGGTATAGGCAATAAGATAAATGGTCAGAGTTTGAGGGTTTACCATCGTTCCGCCAGCACGGAGAAGCACCTCCGGAGTATGGCCCATGGCATATTGCTGCACTAGCTTCTCCAGGCCCATCATGGCCTCCGCCATCTCCTTCACGTACTCCGGAGTAGCCTGCACAATGGAAAAAATGATTAGAACACGCAGTGATAATAGCAAGTGCATGAAAAGGAATAAAGGCATGTCATACCTGAGTAAGAAACTCCGGAGCTGTGGCTGTGGGACGTGGCACCACCACTACACCAGGAGCCCCCTGAGCAGTCACCACGTCTACCGTCCAGGAAAGCACGGGCAAACTGGCCCTGCTCGAGCCTGCATCGTCACCACCGCCTCCACTTCCTCTTTCTCCTCTTCCTCCTCTTCTTCCCCTTCCTTCCCTTCCACCTCTTCCACCTCTACCACCCAGCGCCAGCAGCGTCGCCTCCCAAGCAACATGTACCCCAAAGCTCTGCATCAAGTGCCGAGCCTGGTACTCAGTATAGTCGACGCCCGCCTGAAAGAGTGACTCCAACTCAAGGTCTGGCCGCACAAACCGCTCAACCTCCTCCCTGGTGTACAGGCTCGTCCGCTGCACAAGAGGAGGGAGTGGCCCATGGACTCGAAAGGCGTCCAACCTCAGTGACTGACGTGACACCCGGTCACCCAAGTACCACTGCCAGCCGTAAGGGGACTCAAGAAGAACTCTCCCCCTCGTCACCTCCGTGCTCCGGGCCATGTAAGGGAACTCAAAGCAGTCCCATACACGCCAATAAACCTGCAATCAAGGGTATGCAACATTAGCATGACATTCAAATAGAAATGGACTTAAGCATGTAAAGTATAGTCATACCCTGTCGGGACGCAGCTCGTCCAGGTAGAGGCGGTAAGCGTTCAAATCCCCCTTTCCCTTCTTCACCCCTCGGAACTCCTTTGACCAGCGTAGAGCCCGCGGAAGTATCGTGTCACTAGGACAGGAGGTCTCGGGAGGGTACATGTCAAGCACTTCGTACGTCTGTAGTTGCAGAACAAAGCATCAAGGATTAGCATAGGATATGCGATGAATAAATGAAAAGTCAAATAAGTATAAGAAAAGTTTGAAATATACCTCCCAGACTCTTCAGTAGCCGCCGAGACTCTTCCCCGCTCCTCGATAGAGAGACCCCATGAAGGCATAGCATGCCCCCAAAGCTGCGCCACCCCAGTCAAAACGGGCGACCTCCTCGATATTCCTCAGAGCTGGCAGAAGTGAAAGGTGTACTCAGTTGCGCCTGTTGGGAAATAGGGACGCACCGAGCATGTACAGCAAGAAGCACCTCGCCATCTGCTCCAGCTACACCCTACTAGTCGGGAGCTCCTCTGTCCAAAACCACAACAACTGGGCGTACTGAGCATCCTCCCTCTCTGCCCTCAGCACGTACCCCAGCATCTCTCGCTAAAATGCCGCACTCCTCCCTGTAGTGGCGTCGTAAGGGATAGGGTCACCTCCGACCCTCAGACCAGTGATAGCCGAGAAGTCCAACGGCGTCACTGTCATCTCACCAAAAGAGAAGTGGAACGAGTTTGTCGTGTCCCACCACCTCTCGGCGAGTGCCCTCACTACCTGGCGATCGTTATTCGCCCGGGTCAGCACACTCACAAACTCCCCAAAGCCAGCCCGCCTCACCATCTCCCTTGCCGCCTCAAGGAGCCTTTCCCAAAACTTCGGCACGTCGGCCGCACCGCCGTAGCACGAGATCGTAATCTCCTGTTGCAATGGATTGACAATATTCAGTAAATAGGCACAATATTTAAGGCAGGTATAATATTCAAAGCAATGGATTGAAAGCATCATATGTTAAAATTGAAATGCAAGTATTTAAAGTATACCTCGTCTCGCTGCACAGAAAGGTGCTGCTGTGGGTCCCTCAGGACCAAGGCCTCGTCTTACGTAGGCCTCTCTGGCCTGTAAGCGTCCAAGAGAGAGGGCACTACAACGTGCTGGAAGGGCACGTAAGTCGCCTCGTCGTAAGCCCATCGACCTCGTAAGGCCTCTATCGCCTCGTCCACCACACTCCTGCGAGGGACTGCCTCACCTCTAGCCTCCTCCTCAACCCGTGCCCCCCTGCTCGCCCCGGTCTCAAGCTCGGCCCGTAGCTCCGTCTCAGGGGACTCGAGTAGAGCCTCCACCAACCCAGGCACTCCCCACAAGGTCTCCACTAGGTCCTTCAGGGACGCCGCCTCTAGGTAGTCGCCCAAACCTATGTGACGCGACGACCCTGCACATGCACCACTGCCAACAAACATGGTCGGCGTCTCCCGCTCCTCTGTCGGCTCCTCCTCAACAACGGGGGACTTCCCCAAGTCTGCCTGAGGCTCTCTCACGGGTGAGGCCTCCACCTCCTCCTCTACTCTACCCAAACTACCATCGCCATGGCCCTCCGTGGCCCTCCCCTCCAAACCAACCGCCCCCTCCAATCGGCCCGCGACCTTGTCCTCGCCCCTCGGCTCCATTGCACCCGAGCCATCCGCACCGTGGCCATCACCAGCCATCCCTCCGCCACTATCGCCACTGCCGACCACCTCGGCAGCCGAGGCCATGGCCTCCTCGGCCATGGCCGCCTGAGCCGAGACCCCCATGGTCTCCGGCACCTCCCCGACCACCGTGTCACTCTCCGGAGGGACCAGGGGCGGTGTAACCTCGACCCTTGGTGGATGATCACCACCGGGCGCATCAATATCGTCCATGATCGAGAGAGAGAGAGCAGAAAGAGCGAGTGAGAGAGAGAGAGCAAAGAGAGAGCAGAGAGAGGGAGCAGAGAGAGAGAGCAGAGAGAGAGCGAGCGAGCGAGAGAGAGAGAGACGAGAGAGAGCGAGAGAGAGAGAGACGAAAGAGAGTAGAGAGAGACTTGAGAGAGCAGAGAGAGACTTGAGAGAGCAGAGAGAGAGACGTTGAGAGAGCAGAGAGGGTGAGGGAATTTCGAACGGTGTGAGGCGTATCGTATACGCTTCACCCGTATATCCCCCCTTAAACTGGTTCGTCTGGAATTAAATCCAGACCGGGTTTGAAGTTGAAAATGCCGCACGACATAATGGCTTGACCGCACGGCATAATAATTTGAGTGCACGAGATTCTTTGATTCGCTACGACGCATGGCATTTCACATGCCACGCATGGCGTACTGGGTTGTTTCGACAATATGGACCCTAAGAGCAGTTCCTGACGATCAAGGCATTGACGTTTGGATTTGTTTGCAGACAGAAAAGCAACGGATAGACATAAGCAGGAAAGGAGACTTTCATTCCACAAAATAAAACCCAAGGTAACCTCCGGGATTTTCGTTACATTTGTTCAAAAAAAAAAAAAAGAAGAGAAAGAAAACAAAAGAAAAACAGAAAAATGATCCTACTGCCCCCCTTTTTCTTTTCCTTCTTCGTCCCTCGTCTTCAGTCACTTCCCCCACCGGAAGCGTCATCCGAGCGATCGTCGGAACCGTTCGGGTTCCCCTCCGAGTCTTCCGCGGTATCGTCCGATTCGTGCCCTGGCGCGTACTCCGGATCTTGCTTGTCATCCAGTTGATCGAAAGCAAAGTCTTGAAGGTTGGACACCGCATGACGAAGAGTCCGTATTCGTGGAGATCAGCCTTGCGATTTGGCGGTTGAGTGACTCGATTTCCTCCCGGTAGAAACCCATCTCGGCCTCCAGAGACACCACACGCACTGCCAAGTCGTTGTCTGCCATGCTTAAGTATTGAGAACAATCTATTTTGTGAAGCAAGAATGTAGAAAGTCTTGAGGGGATTTTCCTAATGGTGCATAGAGTGAAGCACCACAATCCCTTAAAAGGAAGTTATAGCCGTCGAAAGGGTATGCCTGCATTAATGGGCGCCTTCAAACCAGCCAACTGTTCTCAAAAATCAAAGAGTTGCATGGAAAACCGAAATAACGCGCGGCGTTTCAACTGGCCGCACGACATTATGGTGTCAGGGAATTAAATCCAGTTTCTCAGGAATTGATCACCCCAGCCACCAAAATCTTCTTGGAAGTTGAATATTCCAGTCGTTGTTAATCCAAAAACCCTTTGGATGTTGTCCTTGGGATAAAGAGTTTCTTAATTCTCGTCCCTGGGGACTCAAAAAATTTCTCGAGGACTCGCCATATCCGCACTTTTCACAGTATTTGTCCTCCGGGACTCGCCATCGCTCTTCTACCACCGAAACCTTTCCAATCTCGATTCGCAATATTCTCATCTCGAATTTTTAGCCTCCCGAAGGCTCGTCTCGAATTTTTTTTTTTTTTAGCCTCCCGAAGGCTCGTCTCGAATTTTTAGCCTCCCGAAGGCTCGTCTCGTATTTTCTCATATTTTTAGCCTCCCGAAGGCTCGTCTCGTATTTTTAGTCTCCCGAAGGCTCGTCTCGAATTTTTAGCCTCTCGAAGACTCGTATTGAATTTCTCGCCTCCCGAGGGCTCGTATCAAATTTCTCGAAGGCTCACCTCGAACTTTTCGCGATATTTGCATTTGTCACGACACTCTACACCACTAGCACTCAATATTCTCAAGTTTACCGCATGGTTTTTCTAGTTGTCCTCCAAGACTCGTTTTGCCTACATTGTACCAATCGAACTATGCGGGTTTGATCCCTGCAAACGGGGTACGTAGGCAGCTCCACGAGTGCGATCACCCTTATCATTTACTTGCATTTCGATTTTCGTGCATTTTGTCTCCGTTCAAAGACTTCCGGGTGACAGATTGGGATGCCTATTCTTTAAGCGTCACTCGTATCAAACCGATGGTACCCGAGTTACGTTAAAGAGGGACTATTGTAGACACCCCAATCCAAACCTCGAAGGACCTTTGTCCACCCTGATGATGAAATAAAGGAAACGGTACCTTTGTGAGCTTGAACGAAGGATTCCCTCGGCCCAAACAAACCCTTAGCCCAAAAGCCTAAAAGCCCAGAGATAGCCCAAAAGCCCTGGACTAGACCTAGAACACCGCACGGGACACTTCTACATCGCGCGGCATATCGAAATTCATTACACTGCACGCGATTATGAGGTTAACCGCACGGCGTTTCAGGTAAAGTTCTGACTGACTCAGAAAGCTGTCGGCCACGCCTATTTGAGCCACAGCAGCAAAATGGCTCAGCCGAAAATACACTTCTGGCCCGCCCAGAAAATACCTCCACCATTTGAAATTCAAAATCCTTGGCTCTTGCCTATAAATACACCCCTCCACTCAAGAGAAAAGGACCTTGATCACCATTCCACCCTTTCTCTCTCTTCTTGCTTTCACATCCATTCCCCACTTCTAAACCTTGAGAATGTTACTTTCAAAAGACATTCTCTAGGCATCTTGCTCCATTTTTCTCCTCACCATCAAAGTTAGTCCCTTACTAACTTTGAGACCCCAATCACCCAATATACCCATCTATTACACCCATCTATACTTCTCTTTCCTCAACCGACCTTACCAATGCTCATCCACCGTCATCCATCCTTATTCAAGCTCGAGATCAAAGGTAAAAACCAACTTTCTTTGGGCTAGGCTGTGTCTTGGCCCTGAGGGGACTCTTCTGCTGTCAGGCTTAACCCTTTTGGTTAAGATCTGGTCTAAAAATCATCTTTACAAAGCAAAACAGCCTCTGTACTAGGCAAGATACGCTGCGCGGCACTTTGATGCGTCGCACGGCGTAGCATGTCCACGCACAAGGCATTTCAGTTCACTATTGTTCTCTTAACCAAACTATCTGGTCCATGATTATTCGTCATTGGGTTTGTTTCTGTCTATCATCAGTAGCTTTGGAATAAGACCATATGTACAAGACATGTTTTATTTCCGTAAACAAAACTTTCTCAATAATTCTGAATGAACGACTGCATTAAAAAGGGGTTTTATGTCTGTGGCTTGGAGAAATGGTACTGTTCTAGGGTGATCTGATAGCTGTGAGTTTTCTTGTGTTTTTAAATAACGTCGTGCGTCGTACTTAATACGCCGTACGATGTCTTGACTACTGTTGACAGCTTGAAGACAGGATCAAAACCACGCACGGCATATCATATGGCCGCGTGCCGTATTGCGATATGCCGTGTAACAGATGACTGTGATCCAGATAGTTTGTCGAGTAGCTTTTCTTATCTACATTTTGCTGCATCATCCTTTATCATCTCTGTACAGTGAGCACCGCGTGCACGTTAATGTGATATATTCCCCATGTCCCTTCCCCGTTGCTTGTTTTATTAAAGTGCTTGATTTTCTGAAAGATATTTAAAACTTCCCCCTTTCGAAAATGCCTAGTAGAGACCGGTCCTACCGGGAGAGTGGGGTGCTTTTTTTTAAAGAAAAACCTTCTCCATTCGTAATGTGGCTCCCGAATCCAAAGTCTCAACATTTTTGCTCGACTAAAAGCCTTTTCCAAAACAAGTTCTCGGTTTCTCGGATCATCCATTTCAAAAAACCGGGTGGCGACTCTTCGAGTGCACTTTGGGCCGCGGGAGCCCACAACTTGAAAGTTTGCGAATCATAGCAATTCGATGCGATCTTGTTTGTTTAGCAATTTGTTCATCTGGTACATTGAACTTGAGTAGAACCTAGATACAACAAAACATGAAGGCAAAAGAAAATTAGTACTCTTACTATGAATCTTATTGCCAAAAGTAACAACTTATTATTATGAATCTTATTATGAACTGCCCAATGACTGGTCGGTGAAGCTGTTGTTAATTAGAAGCAATAATGTTCCATTGCGTTAAAAGTTGGAGGAGGATCCAAGGTCTTTTACAAACAATACTTACCTGAATTTTGTGGAATGTTTTCAAAACAACAGTGGGAATGATTCTCATTCGTCACTGGATGGGCATGGTATGGGCTAAGAATAGTGAGCTGGCGGTTTTAGTTATTAAACAGGTTTCAGCTAGTGTTTGTAAAGTATACATGATTGTCTCTAGGGAGAAAGAAGCTTGTCATAGAACAAAAGGCATGAGTAAGATACCTAAGCAATATTTGAAACAGGTTCTTTTGCTTGGCATTGGTATGAAATATTGAACATGAACTTAATGTATCGTTCCATGGACTATTTTTGCCTTTCTTTCTTTGTTCAGTTTCCTTAGTCACCTTCTGCTGTTTAGCATTCTTGTCAGTGACCAAACTATCAAAATCTCCATCTGTTGGAGAATGGTCTCACTTTGCAGTGTAGAGCAAATCTGATGTTGAAATTTGGTTGGTGGGAGTGGTTCGGATTTGGCTTGTGTATTCCAAATGAGATTATATTTGGTCGGTTAGATTTATGGATGTAGACTGTGGCTCTGCCTTTAGTTTCACACAACTTGTTTGGTTTTAGATAATCCAAAACTTGAAGGTTAGGAAAGAAGAGAAAAAGGCGAGATGGTAGGCAAGACAATAAAAAATGAAAGAAATGAAAACAAAAGTTGAGATTCTTGCGTACTGAATATTTAGCTTGTCCCAAAAAAAAATTAAAAGAAAAAGCCATCTTGTGACGTAGACCTATTATGTCTTCTCTCAACATTTCTTACATCCATGATACATTGTTTGCATAATCTGCATAGCACGGTAGATCTGGTTTGGAAACATTTGTCGTATCAACTATATTATGCAAGTGTTATTTTTAATATATCTTCATCTCATACACGTAAGGCCTTTTTAAATAATACTCCACTAATCCCTAATACATTGCCAGTCCTCATTTCTATTGACGAGTTTGTATTATGTTGTATATCTTTTAGAAGCATTCATGGCATAACCTAGAAGTTATTTTAAGATGTAGGCATAGTGATTTGATTTTATCTTCTGTCAAATTCAAGTGTTCAGGGCTCTCGGCCCATTTGAGTTCAATTGTTTCAACAAAAGCTACCTCAAAAAGGTAACGGAGTCAATCTTGACAAAATTTAGGCCTTTTGAGCTTAATTTAAGCTTTTCATGTTGGAAAAACACATCAGCTGCAAATCCTGAATAAGTTTGATCGAATACCCTTCCTATTCGAACATATAGCTACAAAAGCTCAATTAGGTTACAATTTGGACGTCCAAGAATTGTCCCTTATGGTGTTTCTTGCATATAAAGGCAATTTGTTTGCTGAACACAAAGTTAATTAGCAGTAACTTTATTGCACTTGAAGAGCTTCTTCAATTTGGATGTGCATTAATGCAAAAACCCTGTCTGCATAGGGGCTTCAACTGAAGTAGATTAGGAATGTTGCATATTACTATCTTACTAATGTTGTTTCCAGAGCATTTAGTGTTACTGCTATTGTTTGAAAGATAATATGTTATTCCTCTACTCCATTGTCCATTTGAGATCCACTAGCACTGAGGTTGATACATGGGTCCTCTTGTGATTCCAGTTAAATACTATGCGAGTTATTTAATTCAGTTACTTATCTTCTTTATCTCTCTCTTTCTCTGTCTTGTAATCAATATTATGTACGGCTTTCGAATTTATTGCCACTACTGGTTCTTAATTGCTTAAAGTTACATTGTTCGTTTTTGTAAATGAAGGATGAAAAGAGGACAAAAGCGACCGCGAACTAAAAAAGGGAGTAGTAGTGGGACGAAGGCACCAATGGAAAGTACCAACAGCAATCCTTATCTATTATTCTTGTACGTATGTTTACCGCCGATGTAGTTAAGTGGATAATGTGTTCAATTCCACCTTGTATTGAGCTTAACAACATTTTGTATGATTTTAAATGCAGTGACGACTACTTAAAAAAAGCAAGAACGGCAGAGACTGGTCCGCGGTTTTTTGTATCGAAGGTTAGAGTTATTGCGGTTCTAACTCGTAAACTTTATGATATTTAAAGTTTAGTGGTTAATATTATTTAATTTGGACTACGTATTTCATGTTTTAGGTCTCAACCTTCATGTGAACTATGCAGCATAGCTCAGTAGCTGCTGAAGCATGGAAGAATATGTCTGATGCTGAGAGAGCACCATTTTTGGAGTTGGCCAACCAAAGAAAGGCCTGCACTAAGAAGAATGTCCCCAAGAAGAAAAAGACGTCTGCGTTGGTATGGCTTCGCACTTGTGGTTGTTGATATAGTTAATTATTACATTGAATTTCTTATTTGTCTCATAATCATGGTCATATTAAATATCCAACCCTTACGACCATATCCAACCCTTTATGTATGGTTTTATTATTTGCATGTGCAGCCGGTATTTCGGAGTAGGTGTTCACCCAAGGCATTGGTTAAACAAAATGCATCCTTAAACATAGATCAAAGAGCTGTTGTTGACAAACTTGGTTTCGGTTCAATGCTGATAGTACAATGTGAAATTCTTAAACGTGAATTCATATCCAAATTGGTTCACCACTTCAACCCTATGAACAAGACCTTGGCATTTGGGAGGATGAAAGTCTATTCAATTACGCCAGATGATGTTGGAAGGGCTTTAGGGCTACCCCTTGGAACTCTACCAGTTCTGACTCAGTGTGAACAGTTCCACTATGAACACATTCGGGCCATGTTTGCGGAAAGGGATGAACAATTGACGAGAGGGGTAACCTTTGCAATGATGCGGTATGTTTTTAAGTCGGGGGTAGCAGATGCGAAGTTCCAGACTTCGTATGTCCTGTTTGTGTTGTCTTCTTTATTGTGTCCAACCACAAAGGATGTGGCCTCCACAAAGTTTTACCCAGCCGTGTATGATTTAACGAAGATTTCTTCATATGCATGGCCACAATTTGTGTTGAATTGGTTGGTCAAGGAAATTATGAAGTTTAAGAATAGAGATGTGAAGGACATTGATAAGAAGAAGGATGCCTCCGGCGTGTCTGGCTATGTGTTGTTCTTAATGGTAATGTACTTGGTATTTTCTTGTTCAAAAAAATTGTGTCTCAGCTTTGTAAAATCATTTATTATTCAAATGTAATTTCTGCCTTGCAGCTTATATACTTTGACAAAGAGGAGATGGGAATGAATGTTGGAAGGGTTGGTGTTCCGTTGATTCAGTCCTGGATGATGAGTCTTGTACTGGAACGAATTGCCAAGGAGGAGAATTTGGACTTGGTAAATCCCATTTCCAGCCAATTTCCCGAGCCTCGTTTATTGCATCCGGTGAGAAAACCTTTTCTTGTTATGTCCAATGAACCATTTATGTCATTTCAATTTGTAACATTTACCTGACCTTTTGTTAATAGGAGGCGCAAAAGGCTTATCATATTCTGAAGAAATCATTTGTTGAACAACTGCCAAATATCATCATCATGGATGCTGCCTTGAATGGTCATGGTTCTGAAACAACAACCCAAAAAAATCGTTAAAAAACGAAGGATGTCAGGGAGATGGACAGTCCTTTGGACGCTGATGCTTGTCACAAATTTCCGTCAACTTCCACTTCTACTTCGAAGAAGGCGAGGAAAAGCATTGCCACGGATGAAATGGATGAGGACAGGATAACCGGTTTTGAAAATGTTCTGAATGCTCGTGACATGCCGGTGTACACGCCAAAGCACATGATGGAGGATGTTGTACACACCTCCATCATGGAAAAATGTGGAAGTCACACGGGTCTCACAATTGACAAACACAAACTGAACATGGAGGAAGAAGTACAAGTGGAACAGGAAGTCGTTGTGGAAAACCAAGGGAAAGTTGACGTAGAAGGTGAACAACTTCAAGTACAGGTGGATGAAGGAGTTGTAGAAGAACGCGCTTCTACTCGACCATCAAAGAAACGGGGTAATAGGATAGTCAAAGCAAGTAAAGCTACAAGGACCCCGTATGTGGCAGAATCGGAGGTGAAAGATTCCAAGTTCACAAAAGAAGAAAGTCAATTGATTGAATATGTTATGAAACCAGCTCGGAAAAAGGAAGATATGTATGACTACTAACCTGTGCATTGTAAAAGCAGTCTCTCGTGTTTTTCTATTCGGTCATCAAGGTATAAGTAACTAATTAGCTGTATTTTGATACTTGCAGGGTGGGTCTTGTTAGTATGGATGGCATGACGTTCAAACCATCGCGGACTGATTTACGGAATGTCTTCAAAGAAAGGGGTCGGATGTCGAATTTGGTAATTAATATAGTACTTGTAACTTTGTTTACTTCAAATGGAAATGTGTCTATAACTTTTCCACCATGACCTACCCCCCACCCGAGAGTAGCTAGGTGTGAAAGTAAAATTATCCATTACTCATACAAAGGCTTCTTGGGTAGAAAATGAGACACTTCAAATAGGTTCATCGCTCCAGCCCAAAATACAATTAATCTGGCATGGGCTACATGAACCCCTAGTAGTTAACCGGATAAATTGATAAGTGGGGCATTTCCAGCTCACCAAGCCAAACCTGTGGTTTTTTTACACATTTACTCTTCATTACATATATTCATGTCCCATTTTCGATTTGTTACCATTGTTTATCAGGTCATGGATAGCATGATTGTTTGGTTGATGAAAGAGGAAAAAGAGAAGTCTCCAAAAAAACACGGAGTCCCCATTCCAACACGACACATATTCTCAAGCACATTTGTGGTATTTTCTAATGGATACCTTAGATCGAAGTTTTGAACTTCTTCATTGACTTAGTTTTTATATGCCACCAAAACAAAATATATATAATACAGAAATTCAGTACTTAATATTTTCTTCACATATTACATATAACAACCA